>PVIH01030917.1:0-11520 GCA_004025045.1 Sigmodon hispidus | reverse complement strand
AATATTTAAGACTGAAATCTCCTCTTGACCAATTTTTCCTGTGATGAATAAGTAGTGACCATCTTGGTCCCTTTTAATTGCTTTTAGCTTAAAGTCTACTTTGTTAGATATTAGGATTGCAACCCCTGCTTGTTTCTTAGGACCATTTGACTGGAAAATCTTTTCCCAACCCTTTATTCTAAGCCTGTGTCTGTCTTTGCAGTTGAGATGTGTTTCTTGTAGGCAACAGAAGGATGGCTTGGTGTTGTTGTATCCATCTTGTTAGTGTGTGACGTTTTATAGGAGAGTGGAGACCATTGATATTAAGGGAAATTAGTGACCATTGATTCATATTTCCTGCCATTTTTGGTGGCAACTTGTTTGTATTTCCTTTCTCTAGGGTATTCTTCTGTGGACTTATTGGTTGTTTGTGATTTCGTGGGTGTATCTGGGGTCCTTATGTTGGAGTTTTCCCTCTAATACTCTCTGTAGTGCTGGATTGGTAGATAGATATTCTTTCAGTATGACTTTGTCCTGAAATACCTTTTTTACTCCATCTATGGTGATTGATAATTTTGCAGAGTATAGTATCCTAGTTTGGCAGCCATGATGTCTTAGCGCCTCTATAACTTCTGACTAAGACCTTCTAGCTTTCATCGTTTCCATTGAACAGTCAGGCGTTATTCTGATGGGTCTGCCTTTATATGTGAGTTGGCCCTTTTCTTTTGCAGCTCTTAGAATTTTTTCTTTGTTCTGTATGTTTTGTGGCTTGATTATAATGTGGCACACTGACTTCTTTTGGATCATACCTATTTGGTGTTCTGTAAGCTTCTTCTATCTGTATAGGCATTTCCTTCTTCAGGTTAGGGAAATTTTCTTCTATGATTTTATTGAAAACATTATCTGTGCCTTTGAGCTGGTATTCTTCTCCTTCTTCTATTCCTATTATTCTCAGATTAGGTCTTTTCATGGTGTCCCAGATTTCCTGTACATTTTGAGTTATGGCTTTTTTAGTTGTACTATTTTCTTTGACTGATATATCTATTTGAGCTACTGAGTTTTCCACTTCAGAGATTCTATCTTCCATCTCTTGAACTCTGTTTGTCATGCTTGTATCTGTGGTTCCAGCTTTTTTCTTCAAGTTTTCTATTTGTATCTTTGCCTCAATTTGTGCCTTTTTTATTGCTTCTATTTCAGCTTTTACTTCAGCTTTTAGTTCCTGGCATGTTTCTTTCATAGATTTGTTCATCTCTTCCAATTTTTTATTTGTATTTTCTTCTCTTTCTTTAAGGCTTTTTTCATATCTTCTTTGAGAGCTTCAATGATCATCAAAAAGTAATTTTTGGTGTTGCTTCCTTCTGTTTCCTCTTCATTGCTCAGTTCAGGTCTTGTATTTTTAAGATCGTCACTCTCTTCTGGAGTTACCATGTTGGTCTTTGTATTATTATGTAATTTTTTGCACTGACGTTTGCCCATGGATTTAGTGGTTCACGAGTGGTTGGTTTCTGCTGAGTTGTGGCACTTGGGCTTGTGTGCCTCCTGTCACCTCTCTGGGCAGGGTCTGAATCTACCCTTCAGGGAACCCTGTAGTTGTCTGTTTGCTCGGTTCAATGTAGCGGTGGGTAGCCCTGCAAATTCCCTCAGCAGGAGTTGTGGGTATGGTGACAGGCAGAGTTTATCTGCCCCTGCTCCAGAGTTTGCTGGGACTCTGCAGACAGCACTTGGTCCCGAAAGCAGAACTGGAACCTATGGGAGCTCAACTCTCCCTCCCAGGCTGGGATATAGGCGCTTGGGCCTGGTGACCCCTCCTCACCTCTGGGCGGGGTCTGAGTCTGTCCTTCAGAGACCCCTGAAGTTGTTGGTTTGCTCAGTTCGAGGTGGCAGTGGGTAGCCGTACAAATTCCCTCAGCAGGAGCTGTGGGTATGGTGCCCAGCAGAGTTTATCTGCCCCTGCTCCAGAGTGCGCTGGGACTCTGTAGACAGCACTTGGTCCCCGGAGTAGAACCAGAACCTATGGGACTACTTCCTTTTTCAGTCAAAAAACTTAAAGGCAAGACAATACTGTACAGTATTTACACACTCTTTGTATTTTCTATTTTTAATGGCTTATTACTATTTCTTTTTACTTTATTTTTAAGGACTTTCTCTTACCTTTTTCCTTTTTATATTCTCTCTCAAGCCCACATATATTTTTTAACACTCTCTCAAGCATGTACTGCTTTTTTTTTTAATTTGTCTTACTGTAATCTCTTATTTTTTTTATCTTTTCTTGTTTCTGACTACTCCTTTGCTTGGCTAGGGTGGCTAACTCCATCCAGCTTCCTCTATTTCTTCCTGTTTCTTTCCTTACCTTTAATCTGCCAAGGTGTGGCTAAGGATTAAAGACTGAGCTAGAGTGGCTGGCTGGCTCTACCCAGCTCTTTGTCTAGCTTCTTAGAATTTGGCTTTTTAGCTGAGGTACTGGTAGGACCCACAATTACCACTCTGGGGAATTTTAGAGTTCATATAATCACCAAGTAAACCACTGCCTCTGCTGCTCATAAACTTCATTTAGATATTTGGCAGTAGGGCCTCTTAAAAGACTCACAAGTGCTTTGCCTCTAACACTTTATCAAGAAAGCCTCACTTAAAAAAGCCAAGCCTCTGCTTGCCTCCAGGAAACAGAGCCGATCCAAAAAAAACCCTGCTGCTATACTAAGAATCAATCTTTGACTCTGTTCCTTTTTGCCTGTAAGAACAGAAACCTTAAATCCACCCCTAAGAAGCTTGTTTCTTATAGCGAGTCTTCTGTAAGAATTTGGGAACTGGCATTGGTGACGCTTAAACAGTCATTTTGTAATTCAAGCCAAAGTACAGGATGTTTCTGTACCATGACCTATTTCAAAGACTCAATTCAGAAGCTGCTTTTGGCTTTGTTTCTATACTCTAGACCACTTTTAAGATTTCTAGGACTTTATGTGCCTATATTTTACCAATGTTGCTGTGCCATTTTTTGTATTTGATTTCTGGCCTGAACTTTCAGGTCTAGCCCTGATGTTATGACTTGCAGAATCACAGTCCCACAGAAACACACAGACGCTTATATTAACTTTTTGCTGATTGACCTGGGGCCCAGGCATATAGCTTGCTAACTCTTTACCCTTAAACTAATCCATTTTCCTTATCTTGTTCAGCCATGTGGCTCAATACCTTCTTTTCAGCAGCATTTCAACTTTTTTCCTCTGTGTCTCCTAGCATCTCTGCTCATTTCTCTCAGGCATCTGTGTTCTGCTCTGAGATGTTCCCAAAGTTTTCTTAGTCTAGTAGCCCTGCCCATACTTCCTGCCTGTCTTCTGGCCAATCAGCTTTTTATTAAACAAGTAGGAGGGAAAATTATTTACAATACAACATAGTCCCACTATAGTTCTATTTCAATTTTTAATTTCTAGAATTTTTTCACCTGTTTGTTTTCTTTTTCTTTGCTTTTTTAAAAATCTTCTCTCAGAGATTATTTTAATCTCTTCCATTTTCCATTTTTTGTTTGTATTTTCTTCCTTATTTTTAAGAGAATTTATTATATCTTCTTTTAAGGCTTTTATTATTTTCATAGAGTTATTTTTAAGGTCATTTCCTTTTGTTTCCTCTTCATTGCCATGCTGAGGTTTTGATGTTATAGAATCACTAGCTTCTTCTGGTGATATCTTGTTGTTCTTTATATTGTTATAGGTATTCTTACACTGCCATCTGCCCATTGATTCCTTGGTTCACTCTTAGTCAGCTCTTAATTGGCTCTTAGCCAGTTGTAGACCTGAGGGCTATGTGTCTCTAGTTGTTGCAGGGGTTGCTGTTTAGTAGACTCTTAGCTGGCTTTTGAGCAAGGAGCTGTGTGTCGTCATTTGTCACAGGGGTCATTCTTAGTCTGCTCTTAGTTGGCTCTTAGTTGTCTGCAGGGTCTTCATTTGCTGTAGTGTGGTGACACAATTTGTGATTTGGGTAAGGTTTGGCCCATGGAATGTCCCTTTATCTGGGTTTTGCTGGAGATTGTACTCAGGGTGGGCCTCTCCCAGGTCTCTTTGGTTTAGGGCACAGCTGGGTGTGGTTGGGGTACCAGTGTCTGTGTCCCTGGGCTAGGCTTTGGAGACCATGGTCTCAGCTTGGCCTGGGGTTTGGGGTGGCACTCACCTCTTAGTCAGCTATTAACCTGGATACTTTGGGGTCTCCAGTTGTCAGTGTGTAGTTTTCATTTATTAGTTTAAGAAAAATTTTTATATCTTCTCTTAAGGCTTCTATTATCTTCATGAAGTTGTTTTTAAGGTTATTTCCTTTTACTTCTTCTGCATTGTCATGCTCAGGTCTTGATATTGTGGAACCACCAGATTCTTCTGTTGGTGCTATGTTGTTTTTTATGTTGTTATATGTATTCTTGCCCTGACATCTGCCCCTTGCGTCTTCAGTTCACTGCAGAATTTGTCTGAATCTCAGAAAGCTAATTTTGGTGCAATCTGTTCTGGATGTGTCTGTGTCTCAGGACATATCTCTTGGTCCAATCTGGGTTCTTGGTCCACTTGGAGGTAGTCTATTCTGTATAACAGTGACCCGTCTTAATCCAATAAGTGCTGACATATTGTGGGTCTTAGGTGGCCACTTTTGATCCAGTAGGTGCTGAGAAACTGAGGGTCTTAAGTAGCTGTTCTTGATATCATAGGAAGTAAGGATCTCTCTTAGTCTCTTTGTCCCTTATTATGATGTGGGCCCAGGTCTGTGGGTTTCTAGTTGTTGCTGAGGTTGCTGAGGTCGCTAGGTAATGGTGTAGGTTGGGAAATGGGGTGAGGTAATCCTGAGGATTTTCGCCTGCAAGGGCTTTCCCTACTAGGCTTGATTTAGGGAAGAGCTGTGTACAGGTGGAATTATAAGCCTGTATCCCAGGGATCTCTGCCTGGCCTGAGCAGAGTGTCAATCACCACTTTGTCTGCTGGAGGCCTGGGGTCTGTGAGTTTCCAGTTACCACTGAGGTCATCAGATAATGGCATGAGTTGGGTAATGGGATAGGGTTTGGGGGCTGGGGTGTACAGCAAGCTTGGTTTTACTGTAGCTTTTGGCCTGCAGGGTTTTTCTCTACTGGGCTGGATTTAGTGCAGAGCTGAGCTGGGGTGGGTTTTAAGGGCTATGTCCAAGGTCCTGGGTCCTGGAGACTGGGATCTCTGCCTGGCCTAGGCAGGATGTCACTCACCTCTTAGTCTGCTAGGTCCAAGTGTCTGTGGGCTTCCGGTTGCCCCATAGGTACTGTTGATTAAAGTATACAGCAGTTATATTATTTTTGGAAGCAGGTTTCTTAAATCTCTGACTCAGGTGTCCCATACATTCTTTCTGCATGCTGATCTGTAATAAATATCATTATATCCTTTGGTAAGTAAGGGTTAGTATAACAGATTCATTCACAGCTGAGCACTCAGTTACTTATACTATGTACTTTGCCTTAATGACAACAAACTGAAAAAGAAGCTTCTCTGTCCAAAGATAAGAAAAATAAAAATCTATGGGTATAAACCCAATATTCAGAAGACAAATTAGCAGCATGACCATTAAATATAACAATAGCAGTGTTTTCATACCTAGGAGCTGTGATTTTCCTAGTTATAGCCTTTGGTCTATTAAATATGAAACATCTATAGAGTAAGCCTCATATTCAGTTAGAAGGTTTTTGTTTCCCCATAACTATCATGTTATTTTAATACCAGTGGGAAAATGTCACAGGCAGGCCAATATTGTAACATGTAGGATCTAATAGTGTGGAATAGTTGTTTTTTGGTTTTGTTTTTTTTTTTTGGTTTTGTTTTTTTTTTTTTTTTTGTCCCTGCTGCTTCCATTGTACCTTCTGGAACTATGTAAGTGGGCTAGAAGGAAGTTGAGTGGTATCTTCAAAAAGTGTTACCATCTAGTTATGGTTTGAAAATAGGAGCAGTAGTAGTTGATTATGTTTTTTTCAGGTGTCTTTCTGTGTCCTCTCTGACAAAAACATGTAGGGATGTATTTATGCTGGGAACACATTTTTTATATACTGACTCACACCTACTGAAAGATTCATCTGTGGAGAAACCTTTCCTTCAAATTCTTTTCAATATACATTTTATTCCTAGCTATATTACAAACTAGTGTATTTCCACAAGGGTTCTGCATATGCATACATATTTATTCAAGCATCACAGCAGACTATCTTGTCCTCTGGCTCTTAAAATATTTGTTTCTTCTGTAATTTTTCCTGAATCCAAGGTGCAGAATTTGTGTTATGTTGTAAATGTATGCTTTGTGCTTTGGCTCCTGACGTGCTGTTTATCTCTTCAGTATGACCAATTGCAGTTTTATATCTATAATGGCTTCTGTTTTATTGTTTTGCTATAGAGAAAAGTTTCTCTGATGAGCGCTGAGTACTACATTTATCCGTGGGCATAAAGATAAGGTTTAAAATGCAATTTGGAATTATATATCACCCCTAGTAAAGTGCTGGTAGTAATTTATTTTCTAAGGCGTATAACCTCCCTGTTTCTGGGTAGTAGGCTAGATTTGGGTAAGTGAGGTTTAAGTACAATTAGACAGCTATTCTTTCTAAGATGTGATTGCATTGACATTGTTCTGGTTCATAGTTGTCCTAGCTGTATAGGTCTGCTGATTCATTCATTCCCTTGGAAGCTTGTTTGCTTTCTGGTAATATGAAAGTTAAACCACAAGAGGAAGGCTTTCAGATTAGAGACAGCTTCAATCCTTATCCCATATTTGAAGTGCATGATATTTCCAACAACAAAGACTTAATTTCACCTCTAAAAGGCAACCAAAATGCAGCAATTATAGCCTATGTTATTTTGGAAGCCATTTCAGCCATCCTATCTAACAACTCAAAGGGATAGTTTACAAGCTTGATTCTGGGGATTTCACTTAAACTATGGTGTTTCAGGGGTTAGTATTGTCTAAGTGGCATAACTATGTACACACAATCATATTATATATGTATATATGTATATAATTTTAAATAAATATGAGATAATATGATTTCTTGAGGTTTTATCAGACAAATGTTTTTGGTGTTCTTTGTCACTACTCTCATTCTATCTGTACTAATCTCCTTCCTTTATTATTAGGGTATCTTCCTACTTTTACCATTTTTGCCTTCATATCAGCTATATCTTATGACTATTCTTTAACTGCAATGTGGTCCTTTTTATTCTTCTAGTTACTGTGGGATCTTAGGGTTTTATTGTTATAAAAAGAGATACCATGTCCATGACAACTTTTACAAAGGGAAATATTTAACTTGGCCTGGTTTAGAGTTCAGACATTTATTTCATTATTGTTATGGTGGAGTGAGAATGATTGTGTCATGCAAGCAGGCAGGATTCTAGAAGAGCTGAAATTTGGCATCTGGATCAACAGGCAACAGAAAGAGACAACGAGCCACTAGACCTAGATTGAGCTTCTGAAATGCCAAAGCCTACCTGCATTGAAACACTTTATCCAACAAGACCACAACCTTCTCCAACAAGGCCACATTTCCAATAATGCCACTCTCTATGTGTCTATAGGGGCAATTGTTGTTTAAGCCACCACACATAGCTATGTATCTAAATATCCATTCAATTTGTTTGTATTTTCCAACTTACTAGAATTATATATTTATAATATGTGCTTATAATTGTTTTCTGTTTTTAATTGCAGACAGTGGCTCAGTGTGTAGTACTTGTTGGCCTATAATTTTCTCTGTAGGTCAGGCTGGTCTTGAAATCACAAAGATTCATTCATATGCCTCTATTTCACATGTATTGGAATTGAAACTGTGCACCATCATAACCATCCTGTGTTTATAATTTTCTGAATTTCGTTGGTATCAATTGCAATATCTCTAATATCTTTATACCACCTTTAGCAGTGGTATTAAAAATGATGCAAAATAAAGTGAATTATAAAAATAATGACTGAAAACTAAAAATTTAATAAGTCATTTTAAAAAGAAAAAAAGAAAAATATTCAAAAGGAAAATTTGCATATATGTACATATACATATATATATATATATTAAGGAATAGACTGGCCAGTTGCTAATAGGTAGGCTACAAGTACATTAAATGCTGAAGAGATGGCTTTGTAGTAAAAGGTGCTTAGTCTTCTTGCAGGGGACTTGCAGAGTTCAGTTACCATCACCAAAATGAGGAAGTTAAAAAACACATTTAATTAAAAATCCAGGGGGAATCTGACAATTCCAGCATTTGTGAGCATCTGCACACATGTGTATACATCATCCCCTACATCAATGCTTCTCAACCTTTGAGTCAAAACCCCTTTATAAGTCAAATAACCGTTTCACAGGGGTTGCCAAATATCATCAGAAAACATATAATTACATTATGATTCTTGACAGTAGCAAAATTACAGTTATGAAATACCAATAAAAATTACCTTATGGTTGGGAGGGTAATGACAACATAAGGAACTATATTAAAGGCCCACGGTATTTGGGAGATTTGAGAACAATTGCCCTACATGAAACAACCTACAAACATTAAACAAATTAAAGAGTGAGCTGACTTTTGCAATTATTCGTATAATTGGAAATTTTTCACCTAAAGAAATAGCTTCCTTTCCTTTTTATATAAATATACATGTAGAATTCATTTAGTTTCGTTTGGTTTATGAAACTGGTGTTTTGAAATTCTTCCATAAGTCATTATACATAGACATAATATGCTATTATATTTCCTTTAAACCTCAATTATATTTATATTCTCAGACATTCTATCTAAATATATGTGTATGTCCTTGAAAACATACCTAACATAACTATAATTTTGACTGCTATCGATAGTGATTAATCTATATTTGTCAATTATATTACATTATAAATGAGATGCATAATAATAACCTAAGCAAGAGTAGACATATACATATAGTATAACAAAAATAACTTTAAATTTGTAGCGAAATAAATTTCATATCAATATAAAACAAGTAAAATCAGTATTGTTTGGATTAAAGCAGATTCAATATTCTATTCTTTTATCATCTTTTTTGAACAGCAAAGCAGATTTTTTTAAAGTACAAATTATACTCACATACAGAAAAACATATATATGCACAAAGAAAACCAATAAAAGCACGGAATTATTAATGATATACAAATGACTGATGAGATTAAAAAATGCCCAAACAAAGCAATATGGAACAAAAAGTACTCTTTTATCATTTCTATATCAAATCCCCATTTCTTCTTCAAGAAAGAGATCTGTGATGGGAAGGTTTGATTATATTCTGTAAATAAAGAAACTGTTTTGGCCTGTGTGGAGTACCATAGAAGTGGATGGAGGAATCAGAAAAAAGACAGGTAGAAGAAGGGCAGAGTCAGACAGACTCAATCCAGCTGCCAAAGAAGAAACATGTAAAGGTGAGCTATGGGCCACCTGGCCATGGGCCATGTGAAAGACAGATTGATGAAAATAGGTTAAATTAAGATGAATGAGCTAGCTATCAATGTGCCAGAGACATAGGCCAAGCAGGATGAAATTAATATGAGCGTCTAAGTCATATTTTTTGGGGGGGAGGAAGCTGCCATGGGTAAGTCAGACCTCTGGCCCATATGGTGTCAGAAAACTAATACAACAGAGATCTCTCAATTTAATTATTTTATTTAGCTTTTTCTCCTGACCATTAACCATGACAACCTGTAGCCAACCTCACAAGCAATGGTGAATATCCATAATTTATTTTAGTAAAGAGTATGTAGTTTTCTAGACTACTTCCTGATGATTGGGGATGCTGATAATGATTGTGAACCCTGAGAAAATTCAGGATCATGGTCAATTCCTTATTGTAGAATTCTTTGAGGCTAAATTATCTCAGGCAACAGTTTTAAGTCCTTTCTGAAGGTGAAATTCAGAAGAAACTAAACAGGCACCCTGAAGTATTAGATAATCTAGATGATCCATTCTCTTTGAAGATTTTTTTAGGAAATATTCCTTGATCAAACATTATTTTTCTTAACTCAAAATGAATTCACAATCCTTTATTTCCTGCCAAAACAAAAGCAAATACTCTTCTCATAACTTAAAATTTGAAGGCAAGAAATTTAATATATATATATATGTGTGTGTGTGTGTATATATGTTGGTTTACTCTAGCAGCATTCATAATCAAATGTTTTTTAGCAGATTTTACTCCTTCTGCATTAAAAAAATGCAACAGCAACACAATAACATACAGCATCCAGACTCTCAGTGTATATTCCATCTTTATGTGGCTTGTTATTTTTTATAATTCTATTTTTTAAACACTTTATAAAGATTTTTCTTCTCTCTACCAAGCCTATGTATATTTTTATTTTTTTATTTATTAATTTATTTTTGAAGATAAAAGACAATTGGGAAATTCTTAAACAAATTATATAAAAAAGGAAGACCTACTTCAATAAAACTAAAAATTGACAGGCAACATTATAACAGATATGAATAAAATTCCAGAAAATCATAAGAACATGCATTACAAATTTCTTTCAATAAATTGAAGAATGTAAAAAAAACTAGTGAGTTTTTAGATAGCAAAATTAAACCTAAATTTAATAAATGTTTTTAACAAATGCATACTTCGTAACCTGCTTAAAATACTAATAAAATACTCCATACTAAAAATAAAAACAGCAATTACAGAAATGAACACAAGAAAATATGCACTTGAGTATAACTTAAAAGTTTGAGTATAACTTAAAAAACTAAGACAAATACATATCATGTAATTCCATACAACTTAAAAATTAAACAAAGCCTTTGAAAGTTACAAAGCCAGTGAAACCCTGATATTAATTACAGTATTTCTTTTTTCTCTATATATATTATTTGGTATATATATATATATATATTATTTGGTGTTTTTATATCATACACCCCATCGAACTCAGTTATCAGGCCTCTCAGAATCGTGGCCACTCTTATGATTTCCCCATTTACAAAATTGTCCTATCATGCTGCTCGTCTACTTACTGGAGAACAATTAAACTCTCTGTGGCCGTACCCTTAAAGAAAACAACTCTTTCCCCACTGACACTTCTTTTTTTGAGTATCTACTACTTTTGATTTGATTTGATTTTTTTTTGAAATGCGAAAGAGTTAAAAATAACTATACAGGATAAGGATCATAAGCATGGCTTATCAAGGGTGGAAATACAAATAAGATTGCTACACATATATTTTCTTTGTGTTCAGCTTTCCCTCTGAATTTTTTTTTCCATCCGTGTATATCCTTATTCAAGGTCTCTTCCCCCTCCCAACACATCTGGTCATTTTTCTTCTCTGCAACTCCCCATCCCTTCCCTGGGCAGGGAGCAGACAGTCCTATGGTCTCACGGACCCAATAATGCTTAGATCAGTCTCCTCTTCTGGCCGAATCCAGTTCTGTCTCCCCTCCCTCAAGAGTGAGTCAGGTGTTCCTATAGTTGGACTGGGGTTTGAAGGGTCAGTCCAGGGTGTTTCTGATCCCAAGCTGTTCAGTGGTTGTGGTTTGCCGCTTGGGCATGTTTGTTTTTTTTTT
>PVIH01030916.1:0-11522 GCA_004025045.1 Sigmodon hispidus | reverse complement strand
CCTGTCCACTCACACACCCAGCATCCCTACCCTGGGTCCTCTGTCCACTCACACTCCCAGCATCCCTACCCTGGGTCTCCTGTCCACCCACACTCCCAGCATCCCTATCCTGGGTCCCCTGTCCACCCACACTCATAACATCTCTCCAGGAAGCCACTGCCTCTTACAATGTAGTGGAAGTTTTCTGTTTTTTATGAACTTTAAAACATTCATATCGCTTCAATTAAAATTTTAAACATAAGATCACTGATACACAAACTATTTTTAATCTTTAATTTGCAATGTTAAATAGACCAATTTCACTCTCTTGGGTGACAAAGAGGGAAAAAGTAAAATAAAATCCTACAACTGTTGGAGTGATTGCAGTTTTTGTTACAGGTGAACAGATATTGCCATCTACTGTTGAGAAAAATAAAATGGTTGAGCCAAAAGGTTTTAGTCTTATTGAGGTTTTAGACATATTGTACAATTAAAATAGCTCAACACAGTTTCTTCTCATATGTGTGGATATTTAGTATTCATAAAGCAATTTGAGAACAAAACATAATAGAAAATGTAATAAATGAGGAAACTTTGCCCCTAAAATCAGAAATAAATGTATGGGTAATTATTCTTACTTTTGGTTAAAAATTGAAAGCGAACATGTTTTATCGGTTTCCACCTGGCTCACCATATTTATTACCATAACATAGGAAGAGAAATACACAGGGCTAGGCATGGTGTCACATGCCTGTAATCCCAGCACTTAGGAAGAGGAGGAGAGGGAGGATCTCTGTGAGTTCAAAGCCAGCCTTTTCTATAGAAAATTCCACTTTAGGTAGGGTTACACCACAAACCTGTCTCCCTGTCCCCCAAAAATGTAAGTGGTGTTTCTCTTTTTAAAGTAGCATAACTTCATATGAGTCAATTTATTTTTTATGTCTTCTTATAAATCTCACCAGAAGCACATGTGACAGAGTGTTTTATTTTATACCCACTTTTGAATTTGTTTTATCACCAAAAGTGAGATAATTATCATTTAGTCTTTGTTACACCTCTAACAATATACACTGAGCCCAAATACAGAGGAGCCACTGTAGATAATGAAAAGCTGTCACAAAAGTAACACATCCAAGTCATAGAATCCAGCCACATTCCACATCTCCTGCTAGTCAAGCGAGATGGAGTTCTGAGCCCTCAGATCAATCAATGTGAAGAACAGCCTGTCCATTCTCTGGAGGCGAGTACTGAGCTCCATCCAGGAAATGGTTCAGTGGTTGAAATTCCGTTGATTTGGCACATCAAAAAGCATTTTCTTCCTTAAAGAATATTTATTAAACTGTCAGCAGCCAAAGATTGCTCTATTTTTATTTTTATTATCAATGTGTGTGTGTGTGTCTGTGTCTGTGTCTGTGTGTGTGTCTGTGCTCATGCACATGCTTATCATTCCCTGGGTATCAAGGGGCAGTTCATGATTGCTGTTGAATGGAGAGACATTTCCTTCAGTAGCGTAGCCACTGGTGAGCTGCCCATGCTCCTGTAAACAGCCCTAATGAAACTCCAGAGTCTCACACACATGAAATAATTATCTTCTTTATACCCACAGGTATATTCTACCCCCAATGCTCAGTCTGGCTTTTTTGTCTGCCTCACACACCACAAAACTTAAAGGTTTCTTTTCTTTTTCCTCACAAATATCCATACAAGGATTTGCTTTGTACAATCCATGCATCACACTTTGCATCTGCCTGTGTCTTCTAGGAGACCGCTGACACCAGAGAGGGAGTGATCTGAGGTCTCTGATAGGTCAAACACACTCCAATGGATAGGCGCACACTTATGGGTACATAGACAGAATGAACTGAACTGAAGTGAGTTATTTTTTAAAAGAGAAGATGAAATTGGGGGGTGGGGTGGATGTGGATCTGGGAGGAGTTCCAGAAAAAGGTGGGGGGATATAGTCAAACTACATTGTATACATGTATGCAGTTCTCAAAGAATTAATACATAGTTTTAATTTTAAATGTTACCATCTAAAATTCCATTTTAGTGGAATTAAATACATGGAATTTCAGTGGAATTAAGTAATGCACATCATTGTGATATAATTTCCTAAGGATTGTTTCTTGTAAAAACTGAAGAACTTTTTGATGAAAATAAAATTTTCAATTCATTATTTAGAATATTACATTTGAAGAAAATATGTGCACTAAGCATCAACTATTTCCCCTATTTTTGTGTGCATCAGAAATATAATTAAAAAGAAACTATGTTCAGGATATAGCTCAGCATCGAGTGCTTAAATCGAGTGTGCAAGGCCCAAGTCCATTCCTCAGTACTCTAGGAAGAAAAGCAGCTCATCCTTCCAGGAGCTTCACACTCTAGAGATAGATGTCAGAGGGCAGCAAGCCTCACAGCTGGATTCGAAAAACAAATGTGAAGTTCTGTGATAGAAGGAAGGTTGTTATTAAAATAAAAGGTGACAAATTGGTTTCTGCTTAGAGAGACACAGCAAGAATCTAGGAATGTGTGGTGACAGAAAACTAAACAGCTCACAATCGGCAGAGAAAGGATGTTTTCTTAGACCCTCAAGTCAGTGATGAATGTCACATGTCAGTGGGCACCAGCCAGAGAGTCTGCTAAGAAGTATTGTGCAGAGCTGTCCTGGCCATATATGCTGGTGTCACACAGGAAGGCAACAAACAGAAGAAACAGAAGGGAGCTAGTGCTGGCCATATTGGGGGAATTGACACTGGAGGCAGAGATGTGGCACACAGCAAAACGGGAGGATGCCACAAAGGAGAGATGTGGACAGGAGAGAGCGTGTGGCTCAGATCAGAGGACAGGAAAGAGAGACAGGAATCACAAGACGAACTGAGGAAGGGACGATACACAGGGAGATGAGAACATAAAACCATCATTTTTCATTAGTTCTTTTGAGTTTCATACAATGTGTTTTGATCATATCTACCACTTCCCAAATACAGCCATACACCCATCTTTCCCAACCCACTCAACTCTGTGTCCTCCCCTACTCCTTTCCAGACGAATTTGAACAGCCCAAATAGTCTTAAATGTGTGGTCTTCCACAGGAACGTGATCAGCTTATCACAGCTACATGTCTGGAGAGAACTGTCTCTCCCTCCCCAACAGCCAGCAACTCCAATGGCTTCAAAGCTGAAGGTTGCAAGGATAACACAGAGCAGTTCCATGCATTCTTCACCTAGTTTATATATATAACTGTAGCTCAATGTCAAAGCCAGGAAATTCGCATAGATACAGTGTGTGTGTGTGTATCTGTGTGTGTGTGTATCTGTGTGTTTGTGTGTGTGTGTTTCTTTGTCCTGTCATGTTGTGTAGACTTGTATAATCAACAGTGAAATCAAGACACAAGACTATTTCTTCCACCCCTTCATAGTTAATTCTTTACCTTCCTTTACCCCACGAAACTTAATCCTAGCAACCATTGATCTACTCTTTGTTTCAAACCTTTTCTCATTTCAAGGATATTATGTCAATAGAATCCTATGGAATACAATCTTGTGTGACTAGCTTGTTTTATATTTGATCATGTAGATCAGTGGTTCTCAACATTCCTAATGCTGCAAACCTTTAATACAGATCTTCATGTTGTGGGGACTCCAGCCATAAAATTACCTTCATTGTTATCTTATATAATCTTATCCCTATTGTTATGAATCATAATGTAAATATCTGTATTTTTCAAAGGTCTTAGGTAACCCCTGAGAAAGAATCATTTGACCACCAAAGAGTCACTATCCACAGGTTGAGAACCACTGATGTAGATCAATTAGAATCAACCCAAGATATGTCTAGGTTATTATGCACTGTGTCAAGTTCAATCTTCTTTATTCCAAATAACATCTCAAAGAATGAATACAACATAGCTTGATTCACCACTGACCCACTAAGGAACATTTTGGTTGTCCCCAGTTTTGAGTTATTAAAAATAAAGCCACTATAGACAGTTGTGTACAGGTTTTGTACAAATGTACATTTTTATGGGGGGGAATGTTCAAAAGTAACTGCCAGGTCATCAAGGAAGTAAATGTTCAGTCTGTCTTCATCATCTCCTTCCCCTTCTTCTCCTAAAACACACAATATTCAAGGGATAATCTTTTCAATTAATGTCATTTAGTCTACATCTTAACAGTAAGACAGAGCTGGAAGTGGTAGTACATGCCTATAATCCTAGGACTTAGGAAACAGAATGGGGGGATTTTTAGTTTTAGGCCAGCTCAGACCACATAATGAGTTCCAGGCAAACTTTAGCTGCCTAGTGAGAATTATCTCAGAAAAAAAGAAAGAAAGGAAGCGGAGTTGAGAAGAGAAGAGGGGGGAGAAAGGAGGGAAGGTGGAAAGGGTAAACTTAGAGAGAAGAAAAAAAGAAGAACAGAGAACGATGGCCATTGGTGCCTTTGGAGATGCGTAGACTTGGAGTTGACTGGTGTTACCACAATCAGCTGTGGACTTAGGTAATCATTTAGCCCTGCTATAGTTTTGTCATTTTTTTTTTTCAAGTGAAAATTTCTGTGACTTTTCAATGACTGCAAGATAGTATCTAGGATCAACATGGTAATTCCCTAATTTAGTGTTTGCAAAACCAGCCAAATTTCTAGGCATGCGAGGCACGATTCTGCCAGTTATTAAATGAATAGAAAATGGAGCTGAGTAGACCTGAGAGTGTAGGGGAAGACGGCATACGGAATACTTAGTAAGAGAGCAGGGGCAAGTGGTGCCAAGTACTCACGAGACTGAAGCAGGAGGCCAGTGAGCACACAGGAACTTAAGTCTGGCCTGTATAGCAGCCAGAGCACATGGGAGGCTGAGTAGAAGACATATGGGAAAGATGGAGAGTGAGTTAGGAAACCGAGGGGTTGGCTATCGTTTAGAACTGGACCACTTAGGAGACCTAAAATAAAAGTTTCAAGTCTGCATTATAAGAATGCTAAAACCTATGGCTTTCTACTTAGGGAACACAAATTAAACATATTCAATGGAAAAAAAATTAAAGTTTCAAGACTCACATAGGAAAAACAACAACAAAATGCAAGAAGGTGTGGCATGTGCTTGCTCATTTCAGCCTGACAAAGTTCTGGTTCCTGAGTTTCCTAAGCTACAGGAAACACTCAGACACAGAAACAAGAGGAAGGCTAAACCGTTTTTATATTCAGTTCAGCAAACACTGACTCATCTTCATGAGCTCTACGACTAAGCTATAAAACAAAGGTGTACCATGCTGGTGTGCTGATGGTGATGGATTGGGGTCTTTGGAGAGAGGGCAGCTCTAGATTGGAGTCTAGACAAACAGAGATCAAACAGAAGCAAAGATTCTTGACATTGTGTGTCAAGTTCAGGGAGAACAACAAAGAATAAAGGGCGGAAATATTCCTAGATCCTGGCATGTACAGTGATGGAGCAGGTGATGCGAATGAATTTCTGATTCTAAACAGGCTTCCTGAGACTAGAGATGGGTCAGCACATATTCCTGCTTCTAGTGTCTGGCTGACTGGCTTCTGGCCCTGGGTAATGTCCCTCTCTTTTTCATTCATTCTGTTCTCTCCTTCTCTCATTTTCTTTTTCTTGAGCCTAGATTTTTCTTCTTACTTATTCTCTCTGCCCACCAGCCCCGCCTGTCCCTCTCCTGCCTAGCTATTGGTCATTCAACTTTTTATTAGACCATTCAGGTGCAGACAAGTCAAAACAAATGCAACACATCTTTACATAATTAAACAAATGCAGCATAAATAAATGTAATGCATCTTAGCATTGTTAAAATAACATTCTATAACACATGAGTCTGAGGCAAGAAGATCATGAGATCAAGGCTCTCAACAACCAGATTTGGCCATAACTCCAACCTCCTAAATGGCAGTTAAGGTTTACCTCTTCTACGGTCAGGGGCTTTGATGAGGACAGGAGAGCATAGAAATAATGAGACATGTACTTTAGGGACAAGAATAGCCATTCATGGTCTTGACAATGAGCCTAAAAATTACCTTTGGTGCTAACCTGACCAGAGGACAGAAATGTCAAATATGCAGGGGATTGGATTCCCAGTATTGTTTCTAAATTTTTCTCCATACACATCTTCCAAAGAGAAACTATTACAGTTGCACTGAAGACCCAGTCAGCACTGGAAAGCTGTTGTCTTTCTTCCAAAAGTGTGTATTCTACTTCTGGGTGGAAGTCTCCATTAGTCTTTTCCTACTAAGGAATTTACCCAAGTTGGACTAACCAACCATCTGGCCAAGTGTATTAGTAAGAATTCCCTAGAAGAACAAAGCCAACAGATGGTATTCTTAATTTCTTTTCTATTCCAGTAATAAAACAACATGGCCAGGGTAACTTACAAAACAAAGAGTTTAATTGGGCTTATGATTTCAGAGGGTGAGATGCCAAGATGGCAGAGCAAAGGCAACGTGTGCGTGGAGCTGCTGCTGAGAGCTTATAGCTTGATGCTCCAATCAGTGAGGCAGAGAGGACAGCGGAAATGGTGTGACTGTTGAACCCGCCCCCCATGACACACTTCCTGATAGCAGGAAAGGAACCAGTAGCAGCAGCAGTAACAGGGTAAATCCATTCAGAGGCAAGAAGTGAAGCCAGCGATGCCAGCCAAAACTAGAGAATGTTTTCCCTAGTGCTTTGGCCTTTTCCCTAAAGCTCCCTCCCTGGCATGTGGCTGCTTGTCCATTATGTGACTGAACTCGATGCTGGCCTAACTCAGCAGCATGGCTCTTTCTCATTCTGTCTCCCCAGCAGCTGCTGAAACTTATTGCTTGCCTATCCTGAGGCTTTTCTTTAAACACTAATAAAATTGCTCTTGAGCTTAAAATGGGGATAATCTATTTGAAACTCTTGATCGAAATGCTGTGCATGAGATCATCACAAGGTATCTATTCTACTTTGCTTTCTATTTCAATGATAAAACACTGACCAAATCCAGCCTGGGGAGGAAAAAAGTGGTTTTGGTTTATATTTCACAGCCCATCACTTGAGAAAAGCCAGGCTAGGAACTAAAGTCAGGAACCTGGACACAAGAACTGAAGCAGATCCCATAGAGGAATGCTGCCTACTAACTCATGCTCCATGGCTGGCTTAGCCTACTTCTTTTACAACCCTGGGCCACCTCCCTGAGGTGGCACCACCCACAGTGGGCTGGGCTCCCCCCCCCCATCAATCATTCATCAAGATACAATCTGATAGAAGCATTTTCTCGATGGAGGTTCCCTCACCTAAGATGACTCCAGCTTTATATCAAAATGACAATCTAACCAGCAGACTTCTATCCCTCCAATTTCCCACCATCAAATTGTCAAGGGGGTTCTATATCTAATAACCAATCGCCCTGCCTCAGCCCTTCTCTTTCCCAAAGCCAATTTATCTTCTGCTGACTGTCTTCATGGAAGCCTCTCACTCCAGGATCAATCCTTTTTGGTTAACAATCTTATAAACATGGCTTTGACTTCTCTTGTTTCTTCACAGGCACCCTAAAGCACTATCTGTGACGCCCCCTTCTCCATGAATTTGCATAGTTCAAGTCTCTGCTTCCTGCTTTCCTGCCTCTCATCAGCTTGGTTCACCCAAACTGCTGCTATGCATCACTGTTGTTCAAACTGAGACCTTTTAGGATGGAAAGGCACATTTTTAAATACTCGGGCATGGTAGGAATTGTGCCCATCCCCTATACAAATTAGGCCCTAAGGCCACTCTATCCATGTCTTTGCTGGGGTATTTTAAATCTCACTCAGCATGAGAACAAGTCACCCATTTTCCTGGGAAGGATGACTTGAGTCTTGAGTTGAAGCAATGACTGCAGTGATGTGTACTCAGCACATGAGGCTGATGGTGGTGTTGGAACCAAGGAGAACTGTTTCTAGAGAAAGTTTTATAAAGTCTCATGCCCTCCTAACGGTAAAGAAAAATTTTATTGATGGTATTAAAGAAGATACAGAAGAATGTAATTTGAGAAATGATTTTGAAAAGCACAGCAAAATTAAAACCATCCAAGGTATGGAAGACAGACAGAATGGGGGAAAAGAGAGGATTTGTTTTTGCAACTTAAAAAAAAAAAAAGATTTTATTTTGTTTTGCCCTTACATGGCATATGAGGAGGTCAGAAAAGGGCATTGGATTCCATGGAACTGGAGCTATGGGGGTTGTGAGCTCCCACGTGGGTGCTGGGAATCGAACCTGGATCCTCTTCAAGAGCAACACTCTTAACCATCTCTTCAGCTCCTGCATTTGTAACTTTTGATGATCATGTCACCATTGATAAAATTGTTGTTCAGAAATACACTTTTTTATTCTCTATATATGCTATATCCCTGCCAGCTCCTCCTCCCTCTGCTCCTCCCAGTCATCCTCTTCCATCTCCCCTCACCCCGAAATCCATTACTTCTTCATTTCTCTTCAAAAAACAAACAAACAAAAAACTCAGCAGACCTGCCAGAGATATCAAATGAGTGCAACATAACAGATCACAGTAAGGCCATGCACAAACCCTCTTATCAAGACTGGACAAGGTGACCCAGTAGGAGAAAAAGGGTCTGAAGTGCAGACAAAAGAGTCATAAATAGCCCACTCCCACTGTTAGGATCCCACAGGGACACAGGCTACCCAACCACAGCACACATGCAGAGGGCCTAGGTGGGACCCATAAGGGGTCCATGATTGTTGCTTCAGCCTCTGTGAGCTCCTACGAGCCCTGAATAGTTTATTCTGTGAGTCTCTGAGTTTGCTCCATCCTATAGGGGGCTAATATCCAAAATAAATAAATCAAGAAATTAGACATTAAAAAAAACAAGAAATCTTAAAAAATGAGGTACAGACCTAAATGGAGAATTTTCAACAGAGGAATTCTAAAGAAACACTTAAAGAAATGTTCAATATCCTCAGCCATCAGGAAAATAAAAATCAAAACTACTTTGAGATTTCACTTTATACCTGTCAGAATGGCTAAGATCCAAACACAAATGACAGCTCATGATGGTGAAGATGCAGAGCAAGGGGAGCACTCCTCCATTGCCGGTGAAATGTAACTTGAACAGCCACTGTGGAAGTCAATATGGTGGGTCCTCAGTTATCTGGGAATTGATTTACCTTAAGACCCAGAATACTACTTTGAGGCACATACCCAAAGAACACTCCATCCTACCACAAGGACACATGCTCAGCTATGTATAGAGCTGCTTTATTCATAATAGCCAGAAACTGAAAACAACCTACGTTAGTTTTTTTTGAGCATGGGAGAGACACACATTCACTGCCAGGTGCCACACAGAGAGTTTATTAAGGGAGTTCAGATATTCAGAGAAGGGAATGGGGAGAGAGGGGGGGGGGATAAGGGAAAAGAGGAAAAAGGGGATCTGCTGCCACATGTTGTCTCCTTTAAGAGAGTGGGTGGGCATATATCCCCATAGCCATGCCTGGAGGCATGCTCTTTGTTCGGTGTGCTGTGCAGGTACCTTGTTGGGAACATGCTCAGCGTGTCTGGAACACATCTACAACCTAGATGTCCCTCAGACAAAGAATGGATAAAGAAAATATGTTACATTTACACAATAGCATATTACTCAGCTGTTAAAAACAATGACATGAAATTTGCAGGCAAATGTATGGAACTAGAAAAAATAATTCTGAGTGAGGTAACTCAGACCCAGAAAGACAAATATGGTATGTACTCACTTAAAATGGACATTAGCTGTAAAGTAAAGGATTATCATACTACACTCCACAGAGAGGCTAAGTAACAAGGAGGGCTCAATGGAGATGCATGGATCTCCCAGGGAAGGGAAAATAGAATGGATTTTTGCAAATGGACTTGGGCCAGTAGGCATGGAAATAGGAGGGTCCAGGAGTGGGTGGAGGTGGAAGTGGAGAGTAATGGGAGAGAAGACTGGAATTAGGAGGCGTTTGGGGTGATGTAGAAACCTAGTACAGTGAAAACTCCCTGGAATCTACCAGAGTGACCCTAGCAAAAATCTCCTAGTAATGGGGGAGCCTGAACTGGCCATTTTCTGTAACCAGGGAAGGCTCCCAGCAGTGGCACTGGGGCGCCAACCCAGTCACAAAACCCTCATCCTACAGTCTATCCTGCCTGAAAGATGTGCCGGGGTGGTAGTGATACAGAACTTGTGGGAATGGTCAACCAATGACTGGTCCAACTCAGGTTTATCTGTCCATACCAGGCAAGGGAGCACAGTCTCAGACTGCATGGATGGCCAGGAACCAGAAGCTGCAAAACCCAGAGGCCCAGATTAGAACCAAATATAACTGGCAAAAATCAAAAGCAAACAAATAAAAAAAAGTCGTGAAAGGATTTCTAGTCTGATATACTCACAGCAGTGTCTAGCCCAATTGTCATCAGAGAACTGTGTACTTTTACATGCAGACATCCAATTGGACCAGCACCATTTGTTGAAGCATTTTTCTTTTTCTCATTGTATATTTCTGATTTCTTTATCAAAAATCAGGTGTCCAAGGATGTCCTCTCTCCGCTTATCTATTCAATATAGTTCTCGAAGTTTTAGCTAAAGCAATAAGAAAACAAAAGGAGATTAAGGGGATACAAATTGGAAAAGAAGAAGTGAAACTATCTATATTTGCAGATGATATGATTGCATACATAAGTGATCCACAAAATTCTACCAGGGAAGTTCTACAGCTGATAAATACCTTCAGCAATGTAACAGGATACAAGATTAACTCAAAGAAATCAGTAGCCCTCCTATACACTAAAGATAAAAGGACTGAAAAAGAAATAAGGGAAACATCACCCTTTATAATAGCTGCAAATAGTTTTAAATACCTTGGAGTAATGATAACCAAAGAAGTAACAGATCTATTTGACAAAAACTTTAAATCACTGAAGAAAGAAATTGAAGAGGATATCAGAACATGGAAAGCTCTCCCATGTTCCTGGATAGGTAGGATCAACATAGTAAAAAAGCAAATTCTACCAAAAGCAATCTACATATTCAACACACTTCCCATCAAAATCCCAACACAAGGAGCGGGCGGAGGGGCGGGGGGGGGGGAGAGAGGTGCTCCGGAGTGAGGGAGCCGGACTCTCCGGGAGCCTAGGGGGCGGGGGGAAGCTGCGCCGCGGGCGCCGCCGCCTCCGCCGCCTGGGACGCAGGGGTGGGGGACGGACGAGCCCTGATGCCGGGGGAGACGGAGGAGCCGCGATCCCCGGAGCAGCAGAACCAGGAAGGGGGCCAGGCAGCAGCAGCCGACGCGGCTTCGGACGAGCCCCGGCCCGGCGCGGTGGCGGCGGCGGCGGCGGCGGCGCCTGCAGGGACCGCGAGCAGCCGCGTGCTGAGGGGTGGTCGGGACCGCGGCCGGGCCGCCGCGGCTGCCGCCGCCGCCGCTGCTGCTGTGTCCCGCCGGAGGAAGGCCGAGTATCCCCGCCGGCGGAGGAACAGCCCCAGCCACAGGCCTCCCGACGCCCCGGGGCAGCAGCTCGCGGCCGCGAAGCCCCCGTCTCCTGTTCAGGGCAAGAAGAGTCCGCGACTCCAGTG
>PVIH01030915.1:0-11523 GCA_004025045.1 Sigmodon hispidus | reverse complement strand
ACAGTTACAAATATTTTACATTTTTATTTCAAATTCATCTAAAGCCTGTTGGGTTCTTTTATATTGTATAATTCCATTATAAATTAAATGAAGCAATTTCTCAAGAAAGATTTTATCTGTTATACTTTATTCAGATAGGAAAAGTTATATTTGCATGTTAAGGTCATTTCAAATGATCTTTCTAAAAAAACATTAGTAATTAGTTCAATGTAGCAGGAGGCTTTTGTATTTAGTCCTGCAGCTCATTTGTGACCTTTCATGCTAAAAGGTTTAGTTGGACTATTTAATTCTCTGGTTCTATATATAATTATAAAGGGATTTTGACATTTTAATACCTTTTTATATCATGTTACTGCTGAGATTTGGGGGGAAGAAAATGTAATTTGAAAATTAAAAAATCCTTTCAAAGGACAAAATTTCTAAGCTTTCTGTAAGATTCCTGCAATGATTCCTATTGATGGATTACTTTTCATAGACCATACCAACATTGTAGATTTTGTTTCTCAGAGACATAGACCTGGATATTTTAAAAATAATAGATTATTCAGCAAACTCCAAACAGAAACGAAGAGTGAAACTAATATTTCTGATATTCACATGGATGTCTTGTTTCATTCATCCATACTTGCATGACATTTATTTTATGCTTTTTTAAAGCAATGCTAAAGCAAAGAAATTATATGAAGTTATATTTTTTTAATTGTTGGAAGACTATGTGATGATATCTACAAAGAGAGCAAACTTGGAATATATACAGAGTGCATAATGCAAAAAGTCACATAGAGTAAATATGTTTGTATACTGTCTCAGTATACAAATAGTTATCTATTTTTTGATGCCACAACAAGTCAGATTAAGGGAGACATAGCATATTATCTCACAGTTGAAGAGACAGTTCATCATGGCAGGGAAACAAAAGCATCTCACTTACCACATTACATCCACAATCAGGAAAAAGAAAGGAATAGATGCATGCGACTATTCAGTGAGCTTCCTTCAGATTTTAAAAGATCAGTTTATCTTGCCCAAGAACTTGTTTTTTTTTTTTTAAATAGACAAAAAGTGATACTTTATTCTATAAAAATAAAAACACAGAAAACAATAAAAATACATTAATTTTATCATAGACTTATACAGCAGAAGACTGGAGTCTAAAGTTGTGCAGAAATATAAATGTATCTATGAACAGTCCTTGACAGCATATTCACAATTTCAACTTATTTAAAAACAGGGATGTTTCTTTTATTATTATTATTATTATTATGAACAAAGAAATCACACTTTCTATCCTGTATATCCTTATGCAAGGTCCTTTCCCGCTCCCTGTGAATCAATGGAATCGAATTTAGGATCCGGGCATTAACCCAAAAACCTATGAACACCTGATCTTCAACAAAGAGACCCAAAACATTCAATGGTAAAAAGATAGTATATTTAACAAATGGTGTTGGCATAGCTGGATGACAGTGTGTAAAAAAATGCAAATACATCTGAGCCTGTCACCCTGCACAAAACTCAAATCCAAGTGGATCAAAGACCTCAACATAAACCCAGCCACTTTAAACTTGATAGAAAAGAAAGTGGGAAATACACTTCTACGAACTGGCACAGGCGATCACTTTCTAAATATAACACCAGTGGCACAGACACTAAGATCAACAATCAATAAGTGGGATCTCCTGAAACCAAGAACTTTTTTTTTTAATCTCAAGGGAGGTGGGTTTTTACATATCAATTAGCTTAACTAAAATAATCCTCTATTGGTAGGTGCAGAATATCATCTCCCAGATGACTGAAGATTTTGTCAACTTGAAAATTAGCATTAATTATCCCAACCACCTTCCATTGCTGACGCACATACCTGTAGTACTCAGCCTGAAATAATGTGTTTTATTTTGGCTAAACTTACAAGGAATTGTAGCCTATGATCAGGTGGAAATGGTGCATGCTCGTAGTCCTCTGGGTGAGAACCACATTTGAGGGAGAAGATGAGTACCATATCACGGCATTGATATTTTGTACATAAAAACTGCACAGTGGCTCAAATATAAACAAGAGAATTAAAACTCTGGGTCCTCTAAACCACTATCATGACAAGACCTCGGTAAATACAGCTTCCTACTGGCTACCTCCTCTTGGAACATCTCACCATTTCCCAGGAGCAATCCAGCCTTTATCACATGTAGGTTGTTGGGCTATTTCAAATGTAAACCATCTCTATAAGTTTCCTATATACTGCTGTCATAAACATCATGACTAAAACCAGTTTGTAAAGGAAAGATTTATTGCATCCACAATGAAAGAAAGTCAGGGAGGGAATTCAAGGCAGGGACCTGGAGGCAGGAACTGAAGCAGAGAACTTGGGAAATACTACTTAGTAGCATATTGTTAAAGATAATCATCTACATGCCTCCTCGGAACTTTCTGTTTCTTCCTATTACCACTAGGAATAGGAATGTCAACATATGTCAGGTACTGGATGGTTTCTGCAGACACTTTAATCTCAATGGGAGATCAAATTCAACTAAAAAGTAAGTTAAATAAGCGTTATTTTGAAAGTGTTATGACTGATAAATCTACAATACCACCTCACATTTCATAGCAGTTTCTGCTCAGAAAATACTAGAGAAAATAAAAGTAACTGACCTATAATTTTAGATAGAACACATTCCAAAAATTTCACTCAGGTTGTAGAATGTGGGATGTGTTGTCTATGTACCATCAGTTACTTGTAGGGACTCAAATCTTATAGTACTTTCCATTTTAACACTCATTTTGCCATATGACTGTACAATAGGACTTGAATATTAAAAGAAATGCAAATGCAATATCATAGGTGACTTTTTGCTCCATTACTAATAAGTTATCCTTTGTATCAGTCATGAACTGATAATCATTTGTACCCACTTATTTCAAAGAAATTTCAACAACTATTTTTGCATTTTGAAATAATCAGTATCTTATATAATGTAGTACATATAATCATTTTGTTACCGATATATTATTATAAACAATATTTTGATGGTAAATTGATAACTATCATTATTGATTCACTGCTTCAAATGTAATATAACATACTATTTTCTTGGAAATTTAATTTCAACCAGTTTCTACCAAATAGCATTTTACTAAATAGTAGGATTTCAAATATATATGATACATATGTGTGTGTTTATATGTGCATGTATATAGTTAATTGAGATGCAAGTGATATTAGAAATATCTAAAGTTTTAGGTACTTATCTGATCTATATGATTTGCCTCAATCACATGAGCTATTCTTTATTAGGTATTTACTATTTTTACTTCAAGATGATGTTAGAAAACTTTCTTAGAACTGATAATATTTTCTGATGGTTTTTAATTTCAATAAATCTTAAAAGCATATTTAAAAGAGCTCTAAGTACATCAATTAAATGTGTCTTCCTCTTTAAATAGAGGTATAAAAAGTTATATAAAATATTACAGTGGAATATATACAACAAATCTTTCCAGATGATAAGTTTTAGTTGTTGTGGTTCAAGATATGATATGAGTACAAGAAACTCAGATTGGAAAGTTCCATTAAAATATGACAAGGCCTAAAATCCTGATGAGATTCATTGGCAAATAAAAGAGTAGGAATAGTACATAAGCATTTCCCTCTGGGCAAAACTGAGTTGTTACTGGCATCAGGAAATAAATACAATATAGAAATTTTATCAACAAATGTGAGAGAGATAGACCTCCATTTAAATTTGAATAATCATATGCAATCACTAGGACCCCAGACAGTACAGAGAAGAGCATTAGATGCCCAAACTTAAGAACTTGGCTCAGGTTTTTAAACTTCTACCCATCACCATCAAGATTAGAGGGATCTAGTTTGAGTTTTTCACAAATATTTTCTCCTTCAGATAGAGTACCTCTGTAGACTCTAAGCATTTCCTTAAAAACTCTTTCTATAATGATATTTTAATGCTACTGAAAAACCCCAGGAAGTGTTTACATCTGAAACCACATCTCCATATTCCAATTACTTATTTTATTAAATTCAGGCCAAGGTTTGCTAATACACAATTTTCAGAAGTTTACTAAAATAGAAATGTTCTTTGCTTTTAATTTTAAGAAAAGGATTGAAGGTTTTTAAATATAAATTTTAATGGGAAATTAATAATTTTCTAATATCTAAAATCTCTTTAAAATTGAAGGTGAATGAGTTTTAGGGTGGTTTGTAATGCATTGTTAATTCACCTAAAAATTATCCCTCAGGAATCTACACATGTGTTTCTAACTAAGCTGATTACTTTACAGGCTTCAGAAAGTATAACAATATAAAATTCCTTGAATCTGTAAGCTAATTGACCAAAATTTTCCCTTGGGTCACAAACCACAGCTGTGCATATGCATTAAGCCAAAATATGAGGCAAGAATAGATAACAGTAAATAAGTCTGTCATTTTGTGTTGAATGAGATGAGAACTGTTGAATGATTTCCTTTCTTTTCCTTTCTCCATTCATGGACTTATACACTCAGTCAATGAGTAATAAGTTAGCTCTTAGAATTTCATTTTCGTTTTCTACATATTTTATACTCTTTCATTATAGTTATTCCCAGTATCTATTCATGTCTTTGTCACATTTCATTCTGCCATTTGGAAAATCATCAGAATAGGGTAGGGGGACATACAATTCTCCTGACACAGGGATTCCATTACAACTGATAGGTGTATTTTTTTAATTAAATAAAAAAAAATTTTTCTTTTTTTGCGAAAAAGTGCTTTTCCTGTTATTAACATATGTGTGTGTTCCACATGTGTGCCTACACTTGAATTGGCCAGAAGAGCATGTTGGACCCCCTAGAGATGGAGACAGTTATAGATGGCTGTAATCTGCCTGACATGAGAGCCAGAAACTAAACTCAGCTTGCATGGAGGATCAGAAAGCATTCTTCTTAAACATCAAGCAATCTCACCAGCTTCTTGTTTATTTTTATGTCTGGATATGCTACGTCTTTTTGTTTTTTTATCCCTAACCCCTTTTTGTTCTTTTTCTCTTCCTCCTTCCATCTCTCCCTTCCTTCTCCCTCCCTCCCTCTCTGTCTCTGTCTCTGTCTCTGTCTCTCCCTCCCCCCCCCTCTCTCTCTCTCTCAATAATACATCATATTCTGTCTCAAGTTATACCTACCTACAATTTTGCTACTTATATAAAAGCAATTGCACTTGAAGTAGTGAGATGATTAAAAATTTGTGTAAAATTCTAACTAAAATAGTTCTTTTTTTCCTTATTATTTTCCGAGGGAAATGGAGGGTGAGTGGATTTGGGGGGAAGAGGGAGGGGAAGCTGGGAGGAGTGGAGGGAAGGAAAAATGTGGTTAGAATATACTTCATGAGAGAAGAACCTAGTTTCAATAAAATAATAATAATTCATCAAAGCAAAATAAACCTCATAAATTTCCTTCTCATTAATGTTAATTGTTCCTATTACTTGATTCTTCTGTAACATCTCCCTTCTTCATTTCCAGTCTTTTTTCTAAACATGCCTCCATCACTTGCATATTCCTCTTCTGTTCACTTTGCTCTCCTAACTGTGTAGATAGATCCTACCTCCAACATCCAGTACTCTAGCTACTCCAGCATCAATTCCTTCTTCTATTTTTCTATTAATAATTCATGTATGTATAGAAGCTTGTGTGCCTGCCTATGTTTGAGGATCAGGATGGACCTCAGATGTTATACATAGGAATGCCATTATATCTTTTGAAAGCAAATCTCTTATTGCTTGGAACTTACCAATTTAGATAGGCTGGTTAGCAAGTTATACCTAGATATACTTTTATTTTACTACCCCATAGTTCAGAATTTAGCTTGCTAGTATTAAGTACTTGTATGTGGCCAGGTGTGGTGGCACATACCTTTAATTCCAGCGCCTGAGAGGCATAGCCAGGTGATTCTCTGCGTTCAAAGCCAGCCTACTTTACAGACTGACAGCTAGGGCTGTTGTATAGAAAAACTCTTTCTCAATTCCCCTTTATGCACTGAGCTATTCCCTGGGTTCCTATATGTTTTTCTTTTCTTTTTTAAATTTTCTCTACTGTAGATTTTAGAAAGTTGAGAGATCAATCTTGTTATTCTTTGAGAGCTTGGCATTTATTTATTACAAATTCACTAACAGCCTGCTAAACATATTAATGACTGTAGAACTTGAGAAATGTGGTTCACAAAGATCACTGAGGACTGATGCCAAGGGTGGCCATCTGGTTATTCAGAGACATATTTTGCCAGATGCTATTACCTTAGTAATATCTTTTTGGCTTGCTGTGTAAACATCTAAGCCTCAGATTTAAATTCTGTTCTCGTACCCACTTATGGTTGCTCCATCTTTCAAATGTGAATATATAACTGTGGAACATGCACTGAGAAATAAAATCAATAATTACTTGGATTTATCTAATGCAAATGAGAATATTTATATGTTGTTAAACTTAAATTGTTTTATTTTAACATTCTTGATTTAATTTTATTCTCTGGTAATTGCAAATGAGTTATATGTTAGGTCAAATCAAGTGAAAAGGTCTTTCAAGAATAAAGATGTCCTTTGAGGAGCAGACAGTATAAACAAATTTAAATAATAGATCACAAAACAAGTATCTAAATGGTGCATAGAGTAATAACAAAGACCTATAGAATCCATGAACATATTATTGTGAATTATGTCAAACATACGTCAATTGGGAAATATATCACCCAAAACTATGTAAGCCTAATAAGAATACGATGTGTAGGATAGTAGAGAAATATACATAGATGACCTACTATAAGTAAATCACTAAATCAATTAAAATAAGTTTAAGGCAATAGATACTAATTACTTCATCATATTAATAAGCATAACAAATACAAATTTTGATTCTATTTTAATACAAAGCAATAAATTATCTTTCCATGAATATAGGATTGTTAAACATTTGGAGAAACTAGTTATAATATTTAGGTCTTTGGAGGAGGATTCACCTCAATCCCTAAAAAAGGCTTGAAAAATCCTTGTTTCAGTGAATACCTTTCTCTTGTGTCAAAAAAGAAGCAGCCCCTTCCTTTGTAGAAAATTTTCATTAATTTTAAAAATATTTTCTCTTGTTTTATTGTAGGAATATATAAGGAGTCTTTGTAGTGGTTAAACATGATGTTATATGTTACTGGTACAGTAAGTTTAAAATAGTATCATAAATTTTGTATCAGGTAACAACTGATTTTGTTTTTCATTTTTCCTGGATTTTTTATTTTATTATTATTATTATTATTATTATTAACAAAGAAGTCACATTTTCTATCCTTGTATATCCTTATTCAAGGTTCCTTCCCCCTCCCACCACATCAGGTCATTCTTTCTTCTCCACAACTCCCCATCCCCTCCCTGGGCAGGCAGCAGACAGTCCTATGGTCCCACTGACCCAATAATGCTTAGTTCAGTCTCCACTCCTGGTAAATCCAGTTTTCTCCCCCCTCCCTCAAGAGTGAGTCAGGTGTTCCTCTAGGGTGAGTGGGATCCAAGGAGTCAGTCCAGGGTGTTTCTGATCCCAAGCTGTTCAGTGACTTTGCTTTTAATTTTCTAGTTATAAGAGAACATACATACTTTTGGAGAGAGACAGAGAGAAGATATAGCAAGTCAGTCAGTCCCCGTCATAAGTAAGTAAGTCAGAAGTCAGAATTCAATGTTCCTGAATAAAACTGCTGAAAGAAGACCTGGGTGTTGCGTCTTCCTTGTGGGACAAGGTTGCGCGTGACAAATGGTGGCCTGTGACGGGGATTTCTACTCTCAACAAAGGCTGAGAACTTTCAGTGGTCAGGGTATTCACCGTTATCTTTTAGGTAATTGAACGGGAGAATTCGACAACCTAATGGAGCAGCTGAGGGTGGCTATCTTCACGGTGAACTCTACCCGGGTGGACGCCGGACTGGCAGAGGGATTGTCCTCGTGGATCCCTGATGCCATGAACCATCTTAAGGAGTGGGCACTGGAAGTCATTATCCCTCACAGGACAAGATGTCTGCAGTATGAAAGAGATTATCATCATCTTGGTTCTCAAAACTCTCTATGAAGGTTCCTGGAGCTCCTGACTTGAAGTCACAAAGCTGGAAGAGAAAGCTGCAGTTATGTATTTGTGCCATGTGCCTGTCTGGTTGCTGTTGAGAGGAGACTGGAAGCCAAGGAAAAGGAATTATGAATGCTGTGAGGCACCCTGTGGGAGCTGATGTCTGAACCTGCAAGAGCTGAAAGTGCTCTCAACCCTGACCCATCTTCTCAGTCCCTTGACCATGGTTTTTAAATAAACATTAATGTAAAGTAAAAAAAAAAAAAAATAAAAAGAGAGAACATATATACTTTTATGTAACTCTGTGTTAAAAAACCAACCAAGAATAACATTTGAAGTTAAATGAAACATTAAGTAAATATAAAATGAAAACTCTCTATACTTCTACATAAGATTTTTTTTAATTTAAAAAAGGTTTCATTTTTTTCCATGTATCCCCCTGCTCACTCATTGTTCCTTGTTCCCAATCCCTCCCAGTCTGCCTTCAGCCTCCCCCTATTCTTTGCCTGATCCCCACCCCTAAAATAGCAGGAAGTCCCAAGGTGTTTGAGCTCAGCATGGCACATCCACTCCAAGCAAGTCTGACTTCCTCATCCAAATATCAAGGCTGTGTTAGGCACTCTTTGCAGGGAATGGGCTCCAAGGTGCCAGCCCACTTACAGGAATACAGTCTGATCCAACCTCTCAAGGCTCTACATACTGACCATTCTAATCAACAGTTGTCTACCCTTGGAGGACCTAGCCCTTTGTCCTATGGTTCCCCAGGGATTGTTCTTGGTTCAGTGTGCTCTCCAGAGCTCCAGGTAGCCATGTCTGTGGCACTCCTCCACATACTCCCTATCTCCTTGTTCATACAGAATCTTCTCCTCCACTCTCCAGCTGTAAGGGGAGCTTGGCCCAGTGTTCCATGGATCTCTGCCTCTACCTCCATTCATTGTTGGGTGTAAGGTCTGTGATGATACTTAGGGTGGTTATTCAATTTTTTATAGGGGATGTCCTGTTTAGGGTTAGGGTTAGGGTTAGGGTTAGGGTTAGGGTTAGGGTTAGGGTTAGGGTTAGGGTTATTGGTTGAGAGCCTACCCAGGGATATCCTGTGGACTCTTGGGAGTTTCCCAAGCACCCAGTCTCTTTCCAACTATGTACTGGCTTCCTATATCAAAATATCCATCTCTGTTTTTCTCTCTATTGGTTCCTCCACTCACTCAACCATCTCTTTCTGCCATAATTTATAAAAAATTTTCTCTAAGAAAAATATTGATACTCACTCAAAGGCTAAACAAAGACCAACCCACCATTCTGAGATCTGATTTCAAAGTTATTTTGAATATTTTCATTTTAGCACTAAAATTAACATGTTTTATATTGTTTTCCAACTTTATTATGTAATTTATCATTATTCATCTATATTAATTTATGCATGCTTTAATATTTCTCATTTTTAAGCCAGTCATAATGAAGTTCTATATAAAGAGCACTGTGTTAAATAATAAAATTTAGAAATTTGAAACTGCAAAGAGAATAAAATTAATTCCTTAATTTAAACTCTCATGATTAAATATTTTTGAAGTAATTTAAAATACTTTTAAATTAGATTTATTTCAAGCTGATTCATCAGTAAAATAACTATGAATAACTGGAATACTATTTTAATATTTTGACATGTCTTATCTATATGAATGACTGTGCCTTTGTAGGATTCTCTAGAGGTAAAAAGGGAGACATGTCTAGTGTTTGTGATAAACCTTAATATCTTGGTGGACATGGCTATTCTCAAAGGTGAAGCAGATATGAAACTGAAGATTCATGTCAATGGAATGAAGTTTCTCAGAGGAGGCAATCATGCACAAAATGTTCTTCTTTTCCAGCAATTAAGTTATCAGATAGAACACATTAATTTATCAAAGATAGCTTATATGATGACCATGAGTGTACATGAGTGAAAATAATACACATGAGAACTTAGTATATTCTTTAATTGATAGAAAACTCTGTTTTTTATAATGCCAACTAAATACTACACAGCCTCACAAAAAGCATATAAAATATGATTCAGGCCATTAGTTTCTCTAGAATTGCTAAGGAAGAGTTTAAATGTAATTCAATACCTAAATATATTTGTATTATTTAAAAATTGATCACATAAAGACATAGTGAGGGAAAATTATTAGGAGTTAATGAAAGAAAACTCTATAAACAAAATGAAAACAGAAGTGGAAATCTAAAAGCTAAATAAAACACTTTACAAGACAATTAAAAAAAGAGGCATATTCAGAATGAAAACCAATAAGGGAAAATGCATGCTATGCATTATTTTGATTATTGTTCAAAGAGGAAAATGTAGTTCTGCAGGTAAAACACTTGTAGGTGAGGATAGTTTACTGAAGATGTTGATGAATCAGTGCAGAATATTCCCCAAATGGTATGATTTGAAACTTTTCTCATGGCCATAGTATCTGTCTTCCTTCCAGATTCCCTCCCCCATTTCACACAGAAGATAGATCTATTACCTAAAAGAAAGGGAACTTCATCACTGTATATCTTACTGTAGAACAATGATATTGCCCTATGAGACAAAGGCTGAAACTTTCCATATCCAGTACTATATTGTAAAATTTTTATCCTGCCTGTGATGAAGATATCATTGAAAATTTCAAATAATTGAAGGACAGTGAGATGACTCAGTAGGTAAAATTTTGTGCCACCAAATCTGAAACCTTGAATTATATTCTAAAGGCTCTCATGGTGGAAGGTAAGAATTGACTTCCACAAGTTATCTTCACACACACACACACAAATACTCACACAAAATTAATTCATTGATTAATTTAAAGCATGAAATATTATTTATGCATTTCTGACTATTACATGGTGAGAACAATTGAAAATATGTTGTATTATTGCTGTGACAAAAATGAAAGTGTGGCTGAAATATGCACCATACATACTTTTAAAACTTTTAGTTGTTAGTATTACATGAAGTTTGTATAATTACATATAATTACTCTGAATACAATATGTTAGATAATTTTTTAAAAATATAGTCCATTCCAGAGGTGAGGAGGGCTCGGCGGGCCTCAGCGCCTGTATCCTGGCCTGGGAGGGAGAGTTGACCTCACACTGCTTCCGGTTCCGCCACCGGGACCTGTGCTCTCTGCAGCGTCCCAGCGCACTCTGGAGCAGGGGCAGCTGAACTCTGCACCTGGCCACACCCGCAGCCCCTGCTGCTCAGGGAATCTACTAGGAGCCCTACTGCCACCCCGATCTGAGGGAACTGAGCAAACCAACTGCAGGGGCCTCTGAGGGGCGGTTTCGAACCCTGACCAGAGAGGTGACAGGAGACACACAAACCAAAGTGCCACAACTGATCAGGACCCATCTAATAGTGAATCACTGAACCCATGGGCAAACGTCAGTGCAAGAAATTACATAATAATACAAAAGGCAATATGGTAA
>PVIH01030914.1:0-11523 GCA_004025045.1 Sigmodon hispidus | reverse complement strand
CCCCCCCCCCCCCCGACTGCAGAAAGTTCTGATGCCTGAAGCTCGCAGGACTTGCTTCTCCCGTACAGGCCACCACTTGTCAGGTAGGATTATGGTGGGTCATCAGAGCTTATATCCTGACTCCTTCACTTGCCCTGTGTCGCGCACACCCTTGCCAGCAAGGAAAGCTCAACACCCAGGATCTACTTTCAGCAGTTTATTCGGGACCTTTACAATTGTTCTCTCTTTGTTCTTCTCTCTGCTTCTCCTTCTCCTCTCCCAGGAAACCCCGCCCACTGACTAGAAACTCTCAGGGCATCCAATCCCAATAAGCCATGTGGGCACAGCTCATAGGTCCACATACGCAACAGCAAACCACACCCCAGGTTCAAGCCAAATAAGGAGTTGTTTATCAAAAGAGAGCACTCACCCATGGGGGTTGGAGGCCAGAAATCAGCACCATCTCTAGGGCACAGCAGCAGGCAGCTCTCTACAGCCCTGGAGGCTGAACAGTATGTGACATGATTTAATGTTTGTCATACCAGATTTGGGTTTATCTTGGGTTCCATCTTTCCATGCTATCCTTCTTCACATCCCTTTTGGAATGTGGATACTCCCTCTTTGCATTGCATATTGGAAAGATACAACTTTCTTTGTAATATTTAAACAGCTAATAGCACATTCTTTCAACTTTGGCTTTTGAGCCATATGAGACATCTTTAGATTTGTGTTACACTAAAAACATTTTGTATTATGAGTTTGTCATGAGCTTTGGGGGGCGTCACAAAAGAATACAATGGTTTGATTCTGAAATGTCTTCACAGCCTCACATTTTTTACATTTATTTTGAATTTTTGATGATATTGCATTAAGAGGTTGTAGAACCTGTGAGAGGTGGAGCCATGCTGGTAGATGTTAATTCGAGTAGCATTTCAAGGTTCTGGGGCTGGTCCCACTGACTGTTTCCATGTTCACTGTGCTACATGAAGCCTATACCATGAAATCTGGCCATGCTTTCTCCATCATGATGAGTGGCTTGAGGTTGTTTCTGTCAGGTATTGTGGTTACAGAGACAGGAAATTACAGATGTATTCATCATCCTATAAAAAAATTAGCCTATTCTTTTAAAATCTTTCCAGGCTATTCCAATGTTTTCTAAGCATTCTGCTTTGCTTGTTTTACAATTATTTTCCACCTTCCATAGATTACTTTCTTCAAAAGATACACAGAAACAATTTGTCTTTCTGATTTTCCCTTGTAAAAAAATTTATTATTCTTTAAATCAAAAGTCAAATTTATTGAATTTTCATGAGAATCTTCATGAATTCATCTTTAATACTATTATTTAATACTCTCCTAAAATCATCATCAATATCTGTCCTCAATCATGACCAACCTTGCTTATTTGGAGTGTCATATTTTTTACTGTGGAAGAATCCACACTACCAGTTTTGAACTGGAATCATGAGCAGTAATTTTCTGACCTCATCTTATACTTATCTCTTCCTAAATTTTAATCATACATATTCATACTTAATTTATTTTCACATGTTTTATATGTTAGACTCAAGACTCTATTATGAGTATACTTTAGAAATTTTCTTCAGTTAGGTCATATCCCAACAATCTATGTGTTTATAGTACCTCATTTTCTAAGTCTTATTGCAACACTTAATTATATATGTATTAATCTTGTTGTTTGAAAATGGACTATTATCCTTCTGGAAATCAAAGTCAAAGAAAATGGAGATCATACCTGTTTCTCTTCATATATAATTACCAACATATCACATAGTTCCTGTATGAAAGCTAACAAATAGATAATTAATTTATTATTTATTAAATTAATTCTACCAACCACATTAATAAAACATATTTTATTTAAATAACTAAATTCTCCTTATCAATAATTTTTACATGAGTTGGGACATTATACATGCATCTTAGGACAATATAATCACTCCCTACATTTTAGTTCTTATTGTTTCTTTACTTAACTGTGACGTAATTTTATGGATACTTTTTCTCCTAAAATAAGATAAAATTGATTAATTTCCTTTTACACAGTTCCTTAATTATATCATAGTCTACCAGATTCATCCATTTTTTTAAAGAAATGTGTAGTCAGGAAGTTTTCATTTTTTAGAATAAATCCAGTGAACTTGAGAATAACTTAAGTGAAAGGATTAAGAAGAAAATGCAAGTTGGAAACAAAAGCCAAATAAGAAATTATATGAGAAACAACGCTATCTTGTATGTTTCACAGTTGTTTAGGTCAGGGTTGTATTGCAGAAAATCTAAAATTATTCTAGAACTACTACCGAATTTTAAAAAAATTTAAAAATATATTTTAAATTTTATTTTTTGAGAATTTAATATGTATATCAATATATTTTGATTATATTCATCCTATACATCTGATGTGTGGTTTGTCTTTCTATATGCTGTGAATATGCTTATTACTATTGGTTAATAAAGAAACTGTTTCAGCCTATGACAAAGCAGCTTAGAGGCAGGTGGGAAATTTAAGCAGAGATAAAAGAGCAGAAGGGCAGAGTCTGAGAGACTCAATCTAGCTGCCCAAGAAGCAAGATGTAAAAGTACAGGTAAGCCACGAGCCATATGACAATACAATAGATTAATGAAAATGGATTAAGTTGTAAGAGCTAGTTAGTAATGAGCCTGATCCATAGGCCAAACAATTTATAATTAATATAAGCCTTTGTGTGATTATTTGGGGCTAAGCAACTGCAAAACTGTGGGTCAGGAACTTGGGGATAGGCCAGGCCAGACAGGTTAGAAACTTCAGACTACACACACACCTACAACTTCTCTTATATGTGCCCAATCTCCCTCTAAACTTCAAATCATTCTTTTTATAACAATGCTGCTAACTAATGCTACTTATGTGTGCATGGGTGTGGGGTTCTCCACGGAAATATGAGGCTAAGAAATATGTAGTAATAGATTTACATGGGGATTTACTGACAAAACTTAATTATACTTTCTTTTCCCCCCTAATGTAGCAAGATAAAATCTGGTAAAGTAAATAAATATTGCAAAGTATTGCTCTGTCAGTTAATGTTTTTATTTGTGTATTTTAGTGTATGTATGAGATTGTATACATGTTTTATGTCAAGGTGCACATGGTGGTCAGAGGTTGACTTCATGTGTCTCTTTCTACTATTTTCCATCTTCTTTTATAGAACAAGAACTTTCATTGAGAATAGAAGTCACAGTTTTTTTATAGACCAACTAGCCAGATAAGTGTCCAGTGCCCACCTGCTCCCACCACTACACCAGATCGTTATGTGGATGCTATACATCTGAAGCCAGGTCTTCATGCCTTCCCAGAATTTTCTTTACACATTGAGACATCTCTTAAGCTCCCACTCATGAATATTTCTGTGATGATAAAACAACAATGAAACTCTAATGAATGACTTTAGCTTTCAACATTGCGCAGGCCTTGCTCTCATAGGATGAGGACAACCATCTTACACTGTGACTTAGAAGATTCTAAATTGGCCCCAATATGTTGCACGAGCTTCATCTTTCTTTTCAAAAGTTTGTAGTAATTTAAGCTCGGCCAATATCCTGTTTTCTCTTTGTTGTAATTAAGGAAACCAGAAGCCTTTACTCTGCACTATACATGGAATGAAATGATGATTGTGACATTCAAAGTTAGCAGGAGCCCTTCATGTGAACTTTGCTCTTGACATGCAGATAAAAGATGGTTCAGTAGTTAAGAACACCTTCTGTTTTTACAGAAGACCAGGCTCTGTTCTCAGCACCTTCATGATGGGTCACAACCAGGAGATCAACCATCTTCTTTTAGCCTCTACAAACACCAGGCATGACCATAGTACACATACTTATGTGCATGAAAAATACTGCAAGCATAAAATTGAAAATAATAAATTTATATTTAAAGTACTGATTTCACAATGACTATGGCAGGAATTCCTTTGACTGCAAGAAGTGGGGGAATTGCTGGAAAAATATAGGTAATACACAGTAGTATAAATTGCATATGTAGATGTGGAAAATAGTAAAAAATTATACAAATACACAAATAATTCAGTGTGAAGACTTAGCTGGTACTTTTTTAAAACACACAAGCAGACTTCAATACTTTCAAGTGACTTCATACTAATTTCAGCTGGAGAACTGATGCTATAAATTTTGATTTTTGTTGCTTTGTCAGCAGGATACACCATGCTCATCTCTTCATAGTATGCTTCTATTTTGAGTAAAATATTTTACACTGTGTTGAAAGTTACAATTTTCATATTTCACTTGTTGGTATAAAATTTATTTGGATTATAAAAATGTAGTGTACAATGATATGACAAAGTGAAAAGTTTTCTGAGTCTATAAGCATATTTTTGTGATCTGAACTTTGGAAATTTCATTTCATTGCTTCAGAAATAAAAGGCTCTGTTTTTCATTATATCATTGATAAAAACTATCCATATGTCTCATGATTGGGAAGATGAGAATAATTTATTTTTGCATTTCTAGCTTAACAAAGAATATTAGGGACTAAAAAAAGATAAATAAAAATAAAAACAAACAAACAAACAAAAACCCACAGATAGTCTACAAACCAAGTCTCATCAAGGTTACCAAGGCAGAATATAAAATGAAATATAGAAAAGTCAGCAAGGCATCTGTCAACATGGATTTAGTACTTGTTTTCAACTATTATTAACCTGTAATCTACAGAGCAAATGATCATTTTCTCTCATGTATGCACTTCTGTAAAGGACCCCTGGTAAGGACATTTAGGCTCAAACCCCCAAAACAGAATATGACATGTACACAGTGAAAAGACCCAATTTACACTCTTCAGGATAATGATGTGTTCTTGGATTGCTGAGAAGGTAGGAGATGGCATTCTAAGCACTGATGGATTCCTTTGTCCTTTTGACATATTTATCAAAATCTATGACTTTCACCATATACATACAATCTGGCTTGGTCCTAGGGAAACCTCCAAGAACCCACAGGATGGCTAGGACTCTAACCAATAGTGGAGAAGGTGCCTAAACAGGTGTCTCTCCTATAATCAAATGAATGATCACTCTAAGTGTCATTATAGAATCTTCATCCAGCAATGAATAGAAATAGAAGCAGAGATCCACAGAAAAGCACCAGGTCGAGTTCCCAATCCATCTGAAGTGAAGGGATTGGGATTATAAGGAGGAAACCCACAGAGACAGTTGGCTGGAGCTATTGGGAGCTCACTGAATCAGAAACAGCCACTGGGGAACCTTCTAGGAAAAGAACTATACCCTCCAAAGGTAGATGACTGCTGAATGGCCTGGGCAATTTGTGGAGCCTCTTGGAGTAAAATCAGACTATGTTCCTGGTGCATAAACTGACATTTTGGAACCCATTTCCTACAGAGAATGCCAAACCCAGCCTTAATACTGAGATGAGGGAATTGGACCTACCTAAAATGAATATGCCAGACTAAACTGACCCACCTTGGGACTCATTGCCCTCCTTGGGGAATGGATGGGGGGGTGAGGTAGGGAGAAGCTGAGGGAGGACTGGGAGGAGGAAAGAGAGGGCAAGCAAGTGTATACATAGAAAAAAACTTTTGTAAATAAATTTTTTAAAATGAGAAAAATGTCAAATATTGTTGTCCACCAAATATTTTCCAGTATTATGTCATTACTTCATAAATATCTAGATTATTTATTACAAGTATAACTTTTATGTAGTAGATATGCAAAGAATATAGTATAAAAGATGCAAAAGGCTGCTAATTACAAGTCTTGTTTCTTGTTCATACTGACTACAAACAAAAGTCTCTTCCAGAAGAACAGACCATATAGCATCTCACCATTGCTTTTGTCAAAATCCTTGGAACTTCTCTCAGAAATTTATCAGTTGTAGTGGAGATGTTATGATTAGGTCACCCACTGGGGTGATGCGTACTGCATTTTTGATGAGCATAAATGTTGTTCCTAGGTAGCTAAGTTATGGTGTTGTTTTGACTTCTTGCTGATATTGCATTGGGTGAATGGATGTTGAATATTGAAAATTGCTACATCCATATGATAAACAAAGATATATTTATATGTACTTGTTCATGGCAGCTATTTACGAAAAGATAAGAAATTAAAGCAAACCAAGATAAAAAAGTAACAACTTGGCATTTTTTACTCTGTAAAATGAAAAATCGCGTGACTACCAAGTGAGGAGATTCGAGAGAAGAAAGAGAACAATAAAATAGCATAAATGGAGTTTGTTTTTAATATTTTTCTTTAACAACAAGGGAAAAATCTATGTAATAAATGGTTTTGCAGCTGTCATTGTGGAAAAAAATGTTAAAGTAAACTTAAATTATTTAAATATATGCAAATACTAAATTACAAAATTTACAAAAATTACAGTGTGTTGAATTAATTGCTTGGTAATTGTTTTTTAACACATATATTTGAAGCATGGTGTATTCCATTAATCCCATAAAATTATAAACTAGTCTAATTGTCATTTTTTTATTTTTATTAAAGTGGAAGTTAAAATTTATGAAAGAAAATACTGGTAAATATACTTCTGAATGTTGCATAAAATTATTACAGGTATTTATTTATTATAGGCCAACTATACCACATTTTCATTTTAACTTTATCCACTTGAGGGTGTGTAATCTGATTCATACTGTAGCAGGTAGAGTAATTGAACAAAGTTATAATGATATTTTTTAGTGTCTATAATTTAATTACTGTTCAAATTGCCTCTTTAATTTTTCTCAACTCTTAAATCTTAGCTGAATAGTTTAAGGTGCTTAATTTCATATGCTTGCTTAATAATTATTTTCCTCACTTAATTTCTAATGAAAAATAAATGTCTTAAATTTTCATTTTATAGTAATTGGGCTTTAGGCAGTTACAAATAACAGTGAATTTGAGTAGTCTGGGGAAAATGTATATTCCATGTTAGTACTGAACAAGAGAATGTCTTATGCTTTAAGCTCAGTATTTGTAGGGTCTGGGGGACTTCTCTCCATAGGTCTTTTAGTTGTAAGCAAATTTCCTCCCTCATGGCCATCTTCTCTCAAAAATCTGTTTATTCATTTTTCTCTTTTCTTCCCTTCTTGAATCTTGGTATGAATAGCTATGCAATTTTTAACTTTTTGAGATGATTACAAAGTGAAAGTCACTAAAATTCTCCACATGATTTAAAGAACATCAGCTATAAGAATAAAACAATTTTATCATCTTTAATACCAAAGAAAGTTCTAAAGTAGTGTAAAAATTAAGGAAGGAAAGCAAATGAGGGTACTTGCAAAATGTTAGATCACAATACTCTTAAAAATCATCTGAGGGTTGGAGAGATGGTTCATCAGTTAGGAGCACTTTCTATTTTCTTGAGGATGCATCTCAGTTTCCTGAATCCATGTCAAGTGGTACACAGCTGCTACGAACTTCAGTTCCAGGGAATCCAATGTCAGGCCTTTGTGGACACTTAATCATTTGTAGCACATATGTGTGTGTGTGTGTGTGTGTGTGTGTGTGTGTGTGTGTGCTTCCTAATATTGTCAGACACACTAATCCAGTGAACTTTTAAAAAACTATATTCATGACTGATGAGTTGGCTTAGAAGATGGAGATGCTTGCAGCTACAGTTGAGTAGCTAAATTCAGTCATTAGGACCCAAGGAGATACCTGATTTTGGCAGATTGTCCTCTGACTTCTTCATGCCTAACATGACATGCCTTTTCTCACACATATTACACACACACACACACACACACACACACACACACACACACATACACACAGAAGAACACACACTTGCATGCATATACATAAGCAATTCTTACATATACATATACATAGCCTAGTCTTACAAACTTTGGTACAGAATAAGGTATTATAAATAAGATATTTTATTTATAATAATGCTCAACTATGCAGCCAGAGAGGTGGCAGAACAGTTATGTTCAGTACTTGCTTTCACAGAGGACCCAGATTTGATTCCTAACACACACATAATTGTAACTTCAGTCCCAGGGGATCTGATGCCCTCTTCTGGCTTCCATGAGATCTGCATGCATATAGTACACAGATACACATGCAGTCAAAACACCCATGCACATAAAATAAAAGATAAAGAAAACATTTTAAATCTTCAATTAGTTTTGACAAGTGCATATTCATCAGTACCATAACAGAGAATGAATAAATGAACCTGCATGTACAATAACTCTCAACGAAAAGAACATAAAATTACCGCCGAAAATGAAGTTTCAAATAACTTAATAGTACAAAATATGTTGCTGCAAGTTAAGAAGCAACTTATAATGATATCATGATATATAGTATATATATTCATATATACATATGTTATATGATATATGTGCACATAATGCTAAAAGCAATTGAAGTCTAAAGATTAGGGAAACGAAATCATAAACATAAAGGAAGAATGAAGTTTGTTTAGATCAAAATTATGACTAAATTTGTCTCTATATAGTAAGAAACTGCCATACTGCATTCCAGGGTGGCTGAACAAGCTTACACTCCCACCAACAATGGAGGAGTGTTCCCCTTGCTCCTCACCCTCTCTAGCATAGCCTGTCATCTCTGTCTTTTATCTTAGCCAATCTAACAGGTGTCAGGTGGTATCTCAAAGTTATTTTGATTTGCATTTCTCTGATGGCTAAAGATGATGAGCACTTTTTTCAGGTGCCTTTCAGCCATTCGTAATTCTTCTGCTGAGAATTCCCTTTTTAGATCTAAACCCCATTTTTTGATTGGGTTATTCAAGGTTTTGGCTCTAGATTCTTGAGTTCTTTATATATCTTAGAAATCAGTCCTCTATCACTTGTAGGGTTGGTGAAAACCTTTTCCCATTCTGTAGGCTGTCAAGACCTAAACAGAACAATGAAGAGGAAGCAGAAGGAAGCATTTGATTTGAATTCATAGGTTAATTTATTTCTGTATTTTTCATTCCATTTTTTCTTATTCAGAAAATAAAAAACCCATAAGTTTGTGCTTTATTTTTTCAGGATGAGGGATTTTTACTGGAAAAAGGAAATAGTCTGAAAATCTGCAGAGTTTCTTATCCCAGATTTGAACCTCTTGAAAAGAAAAGGTTTTAAGAAATAAATCACTTCATTCATATTAGAGGATTTCCTCACTCTATGGAGAAGATCATTCTATGCTGTCCTGCATTAAGAGAATTGGGGTGCTTATTTGGCTTACAAGACAGTTATTTTGTTTAATGTAGAGGGGTCACGAGTACCAGGAGTCTCAAGTCTGTGAAGAGACCCGTGTTTTTCTGATATGGAGTGTTAGAACCCAAGGCCACCAATATCAATGTATATTGATACATTTGAGCTGAAAACTGGTGACATGTGCACATGGATTGCTAAGAGAAATGCCTTATCAATGATCTGGTACCCTGCTCTTTCAGAATTCTAATAATGCACCTCAGAGCCTGTGTGCACTGTGAATCATCTAGTTAAATTTTCTACTGTTCTAGCAATGAAAACTTAAGGTTGGAGTTGTTGAGGTGCTCGTGAGGTAAGGGTGCTTACCCTCAACCTGTGTGTGATTCCAAGAATCCACACACTAGGAGGAAGTCATTTCACAAATTTGAAATGCATGCATATGTGAAGCCCCTCCATACACATCAACAATACACAAAATAAACTTTAAGAAACTAAGCTTATTTATAAAAACTAAAAGAGTATGTCTTTTTCTTATTTGAGTGTTGATCCAAAATACACATCAATAGGTTCCTTCTTTTTACTTTCTTAAATGCTTTCAAGTTTTTCTTCCTCAAAAAGTTCTCTGATGATTTACATCATGTCTTTATATAAAAGTAATAAAGGTCATTACAAGGAATGAGCCAGTCACATGCAAATTTCTTTTGATTCTACCTATCTTTGGCTTATTTAACATCAACCTAGATACATTTTCTTTTTTTTCTGTCAGAACTAAAACTGTGGAAGGCTCATAGAAAAGAATAAAGAACATAGACTTAAGGCATTAATTTCTGATATCTGGCATGCATCTCAATAGAAGTTAATTATCAAAAAAGCCTATTTTACATGATAAAGGTAGTCTACTAAGGAATGCATCTTTTTAAAATTTTAAGATTAAAATTCTGTTTTGACAGAATAAATGTTTATTTCACTTTGATGAAATCAGAAATTATGCCTTTTTCCTCAAGTAAAACAATAAGCTGTTAAAAGCAGTGCTCATGCTCATTCTTTATTTGAATAAGGCTTTGCATTGAAGTTTGAAGAAAGTTTCACATCTTACTTTATCTTCTAAAATACTATTTTCCATGACTACTATGAGAAGTAAAGACTATCTCTGACAAAGAAAACAATCATATCAGAGATCACTTATTTGTGTGTGTTCATGTTCACATGTATATGAATATATAAATATGAAGGTAGAAAATTGTGTTATTGGATATATGTTTGTAGTGAGACTCAGCTTTATGGAGGACCACAAATTACTAACTCTGGCTGTCCAAATCCTCACAGAAGTGCTGTCTCATTTGTCCACATTGAAAATAATTTTAGTGTTAAGTAATTCATTCATACTTTTAGATATAGTTTGCATCATGAATTTGATTATATTGTTTGCTTTAGCCAGAAGAAGCAGACTTACTTCTTGATAAACATACTTGGTTTCAGTATCTTGCTGTCTGCTTTTTAATCACTTACTATGTAATATTTCTACACATAGTAGCAGCCAATGCATGTAGGAGATAATCCCTGTTGGGCTTAGAGTATGTCTTTGAGTTTTGGGAAGGTTTGTACTGTACCCCTAATTGATGGACTATGAATAACTACTATTTCTAGAATAACTTCTTTTTTTTTAAGATTGCTACACATATATTTACTTTGTGTTAAGCTTTCCCTCTGAATTTTTTTTTCCATCCCTGTATATCCTTATTCAAGGTCCCTTCCCCCTCCCACTACATCTGATCATTTTTTTCTTCTCCGCAACTCCCCATCCCCTCCCTGGGCGGAGAGCAGACAGTCCTATGGTCCCACTGACCCAATAATGCTTGGATCAGTCTCCACTCCTGGCAAATCCAGTTTTGTCTCCCCTCCCTCAAGAGTGAGTCAGGTGTTCCTATAGTTGGAGTAGGATCCGAAGGGTCAGTCCAAGGTGTTTCAGATCCCAAGCTGTTCAGTGGTTGTGGATTGCAGCTTGGGCATGCTTGGCTTTTTTTCTTGTTTGTTTGTTTGTTTAGAGACCACTAATGAGTGAGTACATCCTCTGCTTATCTTTCTGAGATTGTGATACCTCGCTCAGGAGGATTTCTCCAAATCCATCCATTTGCCTGCGAATTTTAGGATTTCATTTTTTCTTACTGCTGAGTAGTATTCCATTGTGTAGATGTACCACAGTTTGTTAATCCATTCTTCAGTTGAGGGACATCTAGGTTGTTTCCAGGTTCTTGCTATTACAAATAATGCTTCTATGAACATAGTTGAGCTAATACCTTTGGAGTGTGAATGTGCCTCTTTAGGGTATACACCCAGAAGTGGTATTGCTG
>PVIH01030912.1:0-11525 GCA_004025045.1 Sigmodon hispidus | reverse complement strand
GGGATGGAAAAAAAAAAAATTCAGAGGGAAAGATGAACACAAAGAAAATATAGGTGTAGCAATCTTATTTGTATGTCTACCCTTGATAAGCCATGCTTATCATTCTTATCCTCTATATAGTTATTGTTAACTCTTCCACATTTTAAATTCTTTTTACTGTGTTTTTTTTTTAATAAATACAAAATAAAGAAAAAAAAAAGAATGAGCAGAAGGAGCATATTACTTGTCTCTGTGTTATCATCCAATATTTAAAGGAGAATTTAGGGTAATTTTGCTAATACATGTATCCAAATGCTTGTATAGAATATTGGCACCAGTGTATTTGGGCTGGAAAATATCAACCTCATCTGGGTTTTAACAACACTTATGAAATGTGTAAAACACTAAGCAGTTAATCCCTATTATCACAGTTTATCCCCCACAACAATTAGTGGGCTAAGAATCAGCACAATCATAGTTTAAAAAATATATTCAAAAAATATACATGGCTTTCTCAAGCTCACTAGGGGGAAATCTTCCAATTAGATTTAGAAAAGACACATTTTTCTGTTATGAATCTTACGCTCTGTCTGCCATGTTAAAGCCATCAAATCTACTTCACTGTATGATACAAAACTATGCAAAATAAAATAATCATAGTAAACATCTCCAGAGTGACAGACAGCCAACTAGTATGTTGTCTGGGCCTGTCTGGCATAATAAAACATGTGTCTATAATAGTTGCAAACAATAAATGTTGCCAACCTACTTGAACACATGCTACTTGGGACATGATGTTACAGGGTAGAAAAGCTCAGGCTGAGGACATTGGGCAGAATCAGTTTTAATGTCTACAACAACCTTCCAAACACTGAGCAAAAAGTCAAAGTTCTTGCCTGAAATCTGGAAATATTCAGACCTTTTGGGTCCAATAAAGGGCGAGCAGCACCATGATGGACCAATAGAGAAACATCACTGTGTTTATTTCATCTTAATCTCATTTACATTTTTATGATGGTATAAAAAATATAATTCTGTGGAGCAAAAATATTTGATTAAATCAGTCACTATCAGAATCATATTGGTTCTACTCTTGTGTTATCACATACTTCCTTAATTTGGTTGTCTTGACCTTTTCCATCTATCAAAACAGATGATTTCTCTTGTGGAATGGAAAGAATTCTTTGCTTGTTTTTCATTACTTGATATTTTTATGCATCTCACTTATTTTTATATTTCAAATTCTCTTTTCACAGCCACAAAAAGGACTTTTCACTGCAGACAACAGGAAAGTCATAGCTGTTAAAAGATAATATAAATGTATTTTCCTAACTTTGTAAAATTATATTTATATGTCTGATATGTTGAGACTATATGTTTGTGTAGAACACACATGGATTTTTTTGTGGAACACACATAGCAACATTCAGAGTGAGAAGAAGCATCTAGAAAGGGTAGTGGGTGCTAACTGCTATTATCTCAAAGGATCTATTGAGATTTTTAATTTTCTTTATAACACTCAATATTCCAAGCTCTCTGCAATGTTCATATTATGAAAAAATACACTGAAGTTTTAAAATTGCTGAACAATTTGTGATATTGTCATTGCCTTCATTTGTCACCCAAAATTCATATTAAATTTTCTTACTGGTATTGTAGAATTGATAAATGGAGACTTTGAGCAACCTATTAAGCCATGGGAACTGGATGAGTGCCCTTGTAAAAGAGTTTGAAGGACATATCTTTGCCTTCTACCATTCTGTCTTTCTCTTGCTCTTACTTCTTCCATGTTATGAAGATGGCATGAAGTGAAAGAATCACCAATGAAATAAGCTTTCCCCAGATGAGGAACTCTGTATTTTGATCTCAGGCTTCCCGACCTTTAGAGTGGCCATAAAATAAATGTCTGTTCTTTATAGATTACTCGGGGTTATATATTTTCTCATAGTAGAAATAAAATAAGTCTGACGTATTTCACAAAGACTAAGTGTCTCTATCTCCTTATTAACTTTAACTTGGAAGAGCTTATGGCAGGAAGAATGGATAAACCTGGCATGGGGAAAGAGGGTTGAAGAATGGGTGAACGGGGGGCTGACCTCCACCATTCTAAAAGAGTTGTATAATAATCTTTTGAAGATGTAATTACTTTCGTGCTTCTGCCAATCCTCAGTTTTAACTAATTGACCTGACTAAACCTTTCAGCACATCAGCTCTGCCCCTCCCTACAGACACATGTGGCCACAACCAATCACCAGCACTGCTGTTTCACTGGGCACCAAAGTCTGGAGCCCACAGCCTCCAGTGCTCCCAGTGGATATGAAATCTGAAGCACTGTGTAACCATCACGTAAGGAGAAGGAAGAATTCCCACTTGAACTTGAATTTTGACTGTAAGCCAGTGTCACTCATTGTCTCTATCACTACTGTCACCTGGTTACCTTCTCCTCAGCTCCGGGTTGTTTATCTCTGAGCAGCTATTTTTCCTCTTCACAAATCTCTGCTTGTCTATGAGGGGGATCAGGAAGCTGAGGAAGGCATTGGATGCAGAACACCCAAGGGGCTGACTCTCCTTTGTGTTTCAGGAGTGAGAGATTAGGAGGACATCTGGCTATGCCCAATGACCATAACTCTCGTATTAGGAATTCTCTGGTCCTATCCCACAGGATTCCCTGAGTTTATAGAAGCTGTTCATGAATTTTAAATCAAATCCATAGTGAGGAAGCTTCTTAGAGGTTTGGCAACTTTAATCTCAGGGTTGGGTCATGACAGGCTTTTTGCTGTCAGGGTGGTCGAGAAAACACAGGGGGCGGAATAAGGGGACCCTTTGAAGGGTGACAACATCAGAAACAAAGACAAAAGCAATAGGAAGTAACATTGTGGGTCAAAAACGGTGGCCCCAGGGCTGACCCAGGCTGGAGGGAGAATGCCAGGAGCAGTGTTTTCAATGGGAAACCAGTGGACTTCCCAAACTGAGTGCTTCACAGAAGACTTTAAACAAAAACTGGAGCCCAGCATTTAAAATAAGCAAACAAATGTGAATAGGAAAATAAAGAAAACATCTGAAGGTTTCATTCAGTTTTACCAAGAATGAATGCTGCTGATGTCAGGACAGGGATCATTTGCCCTGAACTCAGTGGCTTTAGGGCCCTTTTAATGTCAAAGAGTCAGAGCTACCCATAAATGCTCTCCAGAGGAAAGCAGGACTCAGGAACATGTGCAAGGCACAAACTTCTTGGGAACTTTCCAGAATCTTGAAGTGGTGTTCCACAAAGCAGCACCCAAGCTGATCCCCCCCCATATGAAGGACTTTGTATTCCTTCTGTCTTACATCCTGGGTGCTCTGCAATGTCTCCTCTCTTTTACTACTTCAGTTTAAAACATTGCTAACTAGATATCCTACCAATGCCTGTGGAGGAAATGTTCTCTGTATGCTGAAAATAAAGGAGCTGTTTTGGCCTATGTGGAGCACCATAGAAGTGGGTGGAGGATCAGAGGAAAGACAGGTAGAAGGAAGGCGGAGTTAGTCAGTCTTCATCCAACCCCCGAGGAAGAATCATGTAAGGAATAACGGTGAGCCAAGGACTGGACCACGTGACAGATAGAGTACTAGAAATAGGTTAAGATGAAAGAGCTAGCTAGTAATTTGCTTGAGCCAAACAGTATGAAATTATTATAAGCATCTGATTCATTTCTTTGAGGGAAAAGCCGCTGCGGGCAAGGTCCAAACCTCTGGCCCAAACAGGGCCGGAAATGTTCTACAACAAATACCTACAGATACTTCAGTTAACTGTGACTCTTGACCTTTCCCTACAAAATATGTGTTACCATTCAACTTGTGGTTCTCAAAGGGATTTTCACAGAGAATGTTTGCTGAGTGCAGTGCAAAACCTGACTCATTTGAATACATGCTGCAACTACAGATATAGCTCTGGGTCTTAAAATCAAAGTGTCATTCTCCAATGGCCAAACATGGTTTCCTTCAACTCCCACATAGCAGCAGAAAAGAATACCTGTCCTGTGACTGAGGGTTAGCCACTTTTTCTTTTTGAGATAACCTTCATTGGTGGGCACACATTTTGGGACAGATGCTTTGGGGGTTCAGTAACCTAAGGAAACTGGGTTAGTAAATCCTGTGATAAATGTTATGATAGCAAAAGCAGAGATGATCTCATCTTGCTGGGTGACATCCACATTTCCACCTTCTTGATTTTTCTCAGATACTGCCGAGGTATGTGTGCATGAGACTCTAAAGATGTTTTTCTTTAGAGACCAAGACAGAAGGATCAGGAGATGGAGGCCACCTTGGGCTACATAGCAAGACCTTGTCTCACAAAGAAAAATATAAGGAGCCAATGAGATAGCTGAGAAGGAATGACAGTTGCTGCCAAACTGGATGGCCTGAGTTTGATCTCTGGGACCTGTAAGGGGGGAGGAGAAAAGTGACTCTTAAATGTTGTCATTTACCTGCACAGGCAATTGCTATGTACAGAAAAATAACTGTGTCATAGCGATTGCCTGTAATGCCAGCACTCAGGAAACACAGACAGGCAGATCCCAAGTTTGAGGCCAGTATGGATTTCATAGTGGGATTTTCTTACAAAAGCCAATTATATATATTACAAATTTTTCTGTTGAGGCCCTGAAATTTAGTATCAGTTTTGAAGGCTGAGGATGACTTTTGGAGAACAATAATATATTCACAATACAATAAAGGAGTGTTACTATTCACCTACATACAAGGCACTGGTCTTACCTGAGAAAGTCAGCTAGATTCTTTAAATATACTACAGAGTGGTTAGGAACCCAGAGTCCCTCTAACTATAAACATTAAGACTGCCTGTTTTCTTATCCCTTGGAAACTTCCCACCATTAAGGTTAATACAGCCATGCATTGCTTAACAACAGATATTTTCTGATAAATGAGTCACTGGACAGTTTCACCCATCATGCACCTCCCAGAGTACACTCACCCAAACCTGCATGGTGCAGGTAGTCACACCCCAAAGCTTCCTGATGCAATCAGGAAATGTGGCATATGAAGATGTGTGAGGCTGTTGCGGGCAGAATGTGTATATTACCTTACTGTAAGGTCTCAGTTTATACAAAGTAGTACAGTCTAACGTAACAGTAAAACACAAGGAGTGCTAAACACATAAAGCAGTAGCATAGTTACTGATTTTCATTATCAAGTATTACATATATGTATAATTATTTGTTGTACTTCTATATGACTGATAGTATACCAAATGTGTTTATAGCACCAAGCCCACAAACGTATGAGTAATTCTTTGAGTAAAAAAAATCTCTATGGACCTTTTAGTTTCATTATATTGTGAGACCTCCATCATACCCATAGTCCATATCTAATGAGACTACCATGATACAGCACATAATGTGATCTTTCTGCATCAGGATTGGATAGAACCTATCTTTATTGGTAACCCAAATCATAAAACCCCTAAGAGTTTGTCAACAGAGGAGAAAGCAGTTAACCTCAAATTTTAGATCTAAATACATTATTCTGAGAGGCAGAGAGCATTCTCTCCTTCATTTGAGCAGGCAAGATACCTCAGTAGGTGGAGTGTTGCCGTGCAAGTGAGAAGACCAGAGTTCAAGCCTCTGTACGTGCATAAATGTCGGGCACATGTGGACCATCCTGCAATCCAACCGCTGCAGAAGTGGAGACAGGGGATCCCCAGAACAAGCTGGACACTTGAACTGCATGACTCAGTGACCTCTGCATTCAAATGAGAGGCTCTGCTTCAATATAATGTGGATAGTGATCAAGAAAGATATTAAACATCAGTCTCTGGTCTCCACTTGTACATGTAAATATGTGCCACACATGATATGTACACACACGCTTTTGTTCTGATACAAAAGGTGCAAATCTATTGCCACAGAAATAATTTTGCATTTTTAAAATCATCACTATATGCAGAAGAGTGATTAGTAATATTGCATAACTATTCTATCTTAACTAGTTTATCCAATAACTTCTATAATCATTTCATTCACAGGACAAGAAATACTAGAAAGAAAAGTTAAGATACTAAGAAATAACTGGCCACCTCCATGCCCCTGCATTCTCAGCTTGGATCCCCACCATCATCAAACAAAGTAAGTCTTATTTATAGTTGAAAGTTGTGTCAGTCAGCTCAGCTTCCTGAAATCCAAAATACATTCAGGCCACTCACTGCTAAAACCCACTGTCAAATCTTTTATCTGTCACTAAGGCAGGTCACCCAGACAATTAAAACTTTGCAAGTCATGTCACAGAAGCCAAGGCCAGGAACATTAGCAGAAGACACATCCTGCTAGCTCCCTGTCTCATGCTTCTGATCTAACCTCAAAGGCTCGCCTCTCTTTGCTGCTCTCCTCCAACTTAGGGGACATTCATGTGGCTTCCCACATCAGCAGAATGCTCATTTTCACCTGAGGGATTCATACAGGAGGGGTCAATGGGGCAAACCATTAGCATTCAGCAGGAAAAAAAATAAAAAACACCATGTAGGCATTAGAAAATGTCAAACCAGAAAAATTATCATAAAAAAATGGAAATTCTCCAAGATGAAGTATCTGAACAAACAAAATTTGCAGCAATGTATTATACATAGATCATGCTAGGCACTGCCTGTGCCTGAATAATTTCCATTTTAGAATTCTTTCAGTACTAAACACTTGACATACTGGAACTTGACTTATGGCCACGTTAGTTTTTCATTGTCTTATATTCCTCTAACTAGTTCATGCACACAGGAAGAAAACAAAACTTTCCATACAACATGGAAGTGTCTGGAACATTTGCACCCTGCTTCCATGTGCCTATTGCTCTCAGTACACAGATGTACAAGTAGATACAATATCTAGATGTTTGATAAGTTATTTTTTAATTAATTTGACTGAGATTTTTTTTATAAATGGTCTCACACAATATTTCATCCTCACCTCAAAGTTACTGTAAAGCCCAGGATAATCTTGAACTTCTAGACCACCTGCCTCTACACATACCTCCTGAGGCTGAGAGTTACAGATACATAGCATCATGCCATTTATGCAAAGGTAAGGATTGAGCAGAGCACTTTGCACACACACAGTACTTTATCAGCTGAGCTATTTCCCAAGCCCCAATAAATTCTTGTTTAAAACTGAGAGGAGCCAGACAGTGGTGGTAAAAGCCTTTAATCCCAGTTCTTGGGAGGCAGAAGCAGGCAGATCTCTATGAGTTGCAGGCCAATTGGTCTACAAAATGAGCTCCAGGACATGCATGGCTGTTACACAGAGAAACACACACCCCCAGTCAATGCCTAGGGTACGAGAAAGCTGGCCCTGTGGTCATATGAGTGGGAGAGCTGTTCCTGACACCCACCAGCTGTAACAGTCAGGAGAGCAGGCCCTGCACTTTGCCAGAGCAGCACAATAGAGCCAACCCTGCTGGTGCAGGTGTGTGTGAACCAGCCCCATTACTGTGAGTGTGAGATAGCTGTTCCTATTTCCTATCTGCCTTATAGTAACATGGGCAGAAGATAGTTGCCCCCCCCCACCAACGCATCAACACCTGGAGCAGGCGGGAGAGAGATGGTCCTGTGGTCATAAAAGTGGGAGAACTATCCTTACCCTCACCAGCTGTGATCAATCCTCGGGTGAGCAGGCCCTGAAACCCACCAGGGCAGCACAACCTGCAAACGCAGGTGTGGAAGAGCCAGCCCCTATATTGTGAGCGTGGGACAGCTATCCCTACTTCCCTTCTGTTGAACAACCCTACAGCTGCTCAGACCCAAACCCAGAGTTATGATTTGATCTTCCCCAACACCTGCCCCATCTATGATCTCTTAGAGCACGTGAAGGGACCTGACCCACAGACACAAAGCTGGGAGATCTCCATGACGCAAGGTGCCAGCGGGATGTCCAGGAAGAGTCCTACGGGGCCCAACATCAGACATGAAGTGAAGACCTGAAGCCTAGAACCAGACCAATGACTCTTTGAAATGAACTCTTTGCAAGTAGAGATGTATGGACCAAGGAGTATATGGTATGACTTTTTGGGTCACACTTCAACTTCCTTGCCGAGTTTTTAAATTCTTTTTTAAAAATTATTTTTCTCATTTTATTTTTTCATTTTTTTACTCTTAAATTTTGTTTTATTGGGGGAGAAGTGCAGGAACAGAGGGCAGATTTGAAGGGACAGGGAATGAATGGGATCAAGATACATGATTTGAAAAACACAATGAATAAATAAATTTTATTTTTTAAAACATAAAAGAAATGCAGTGGTATCATCCTGATAGGTGTTGTATCAGAGAAACCTCAAAAATCACTTACATTTCTGAATACACAATATAATGTCAGCTGATTTCCAGCTTCCAGTGATCATTCTCACTGATTAAAAAAAGAAAAATTTTGTGTAAATAAAATTAGTCTCATTTATTGTATTTATACATGTATTCAAATAATATGTATTGAGTGTCTACCATATGCCAGTAGGGGACAAGATGGGCACAAATCTCTGTCCTTTGGAGCTTGTATTATGGTGAAGGAACTAAATTGTAAACAATAAAAATAAATATATTAGATATTGATAATTGTAAAAAAAAAAAAAAGAAGAAGCAAAATAGGCAGTATGAAGGTCTGCAGTTTAGACAGAGTGACAGTGGAAATACCTAGAAGAAGTGAAGAAATGAAGCAGGACACTATCTAGGGAAAGTTTCAACCACCAAGAGCAAGGACCTGAGAACCTGAAGGACCTGAGCCTGAAGTATCCAAGGATATCAAGGAAGCCAAACAGGCAAGAAAAGCCTGAGGAAGATCTGAGCTCTGTATGATCAAGACATTGTATGCATGCATGAAAGGGGAAAAATTAAAATGATTTTTTACAAAGCTGAGAAGAAGATTTGGTCCAAGCTGATGACTTTAGACTTGAAGCCTGTTCCTTCCCCTCAGACTGGAGCTCGGAGTGGAGAGCAAGCAGTTATGAAAGAGTTGCAACATGATACAATTTGTATTTTTAATGGATCCTACTGACTGTTGTGTTGAAAACAGACTAAAGGCAAAAGAACGGTGGAAGCTGCAGAACCAGTCTGAAGGCAATTGTCATAATACAGTGTATGATAACAGTGGCTTGCACCAGACCGTAGCCATTGAGGTGGTGATAAACGGCAGGATGACAGATTCTCCTGAAAGGTGGACAGCTGTAACTCTATCCCTCACGTTTTCCAACCTCGCTTCCACCATCTGACTTTCCATAGACAAAAGGAACAACTTTGCTTCCTATGAAAGCACAGCCCAGAAGCATGCCATCTACAAACAGTGTAGCTCTAAATGATGATGTTACACCGAGGCTGCTGAGTGATTGGACATGGACTGCAAAAGATTTTGACCCAATAACTTGGAAGATGAACGTGTCACATACTGACACAAAGCCAACAAATAGAAAACAGTGAAATTATTGTATTAGGATGAGAGTCACAGGATATCAAGAGTTCAATTTTGATATAGGCTTGAAATAGGCAGTCATGCGGATATGTAAAGAAGGAACATACATGTGTAGATAGAAGAGTCATTGTATTTGTTAAAAAGTCGTATTCAAATGAATGGCTATTACTTTAAGGTGCATTTCCCATCTTAAGGGAAGCAGCCTATTCCCTCCAGTCACCTCGAAGTTAGCACTTCTGCTGCATATGCAGGTCATTCCTGTGCTCTTGGGGTAGCCAGCTCCCCGATGGGAAGACTGTGACTCTAACTGTGCTAGGTAATGTGGCAAAAAGAAATCAATGAGTGGAGGGCTTGGAAAATCTAACACAAGATCCAGATAAAGGGCCAGAAAGCTTCCATGTCTGTCACATTAAAAATAATAATGATAATAACCTCTTCTCACATGTGATTATAAGTCTGAAATTTCTGAGAAATAAAAACAGGAGCCCAAAGAGTGAGTGACTGTGTTGTAGTAAAATGTTAATTCTCTGAAAAACTCAAGACACCAATCTGGGAACAGCAGGACCCAGAAAACTGAGATGGAGACACATGGGTATATTCCAATAAAGGCAACAATACAGACCCCTAAATTCTGCCAGGTCCTACTAAGCAGCAGAGACAGCTTTCATTGCCAGTGCTGGAAGACAGACCACTCTTTCTCTGTAGATCCCAAAATGGACTCCTGACAGACCTGCTCACACCCAGGCTCCACCCCCTTTCATGGCTGATTCCAGTCTCAACAGGTCCAAGAAGGCAAGGTACAAACTGTAACCCATGAAGAGGCGTGCTCCACACCAAACTCTCAAGGAGTATTGCTGAATCACAGGGTGCGATTTCATATTGCCAAATTACCCTCTGTATATATTGTACCAATTTATACTCTCAATGTACAGCGACCAATGCTTCCTCCTTGACAACTTAGCAACAGAATATTTGGTGAATGTTTAGAAAGTTTGGCAAATGAGTACTTTTTAAGTGATAGAACTACAGTCTTTTTAAATTTATATTCCCCCAATTATAAATTATATTTAAATATATTTCTTTTGGGTTTTTTTCCCTTTCTGTGAATTTCATGTTCTAATTCTTAAACGGTTTTTTTCTTGCCTTTGTTCATTTTTCTTTTATTTCTAGAAGCTGTTTATATATTGAAGATCAAAGCTTTTTATAACACAGATGAAAGAGATTCTCCCACCTTGATGTTTTGGCTTTTTTTTTTCCTTCTTCTTTATTTATTTTGTATTTATCAAAAAAAAAAAACAGTAAAATGAATTTAAAATGCTGATAAGTTAGCAATAACTATGAAGAAGATAAAAATCATAAGCATGACTTATCAAGGGTGATAATGCAAATAAGATTGCTACACATATATTTACTTTGTGTTCAGCTTTCCCTCTGAATTTTTTTTTCATCCCTGTATATCCTTATTCAAGGTCCCGTCCCCCCCCCACCACATCTGGCCATTTTTCTTCTCCGCAACTCCCCATCCCCTCCCTGGGCAGGCAGCAGACAGTCCTATGGTCCCACTGACCCAATAATGTTTGGATCAGTCTCCACTCCTGGCCAAATCCAGTTTTGTTCCCCCTCCCTCAAGAGTGAGTCGGGTGTTCCTATAGTTGGAGTGGGATCCAAAGGGTCAGTCCAGGGTGTTTCTGATCCCAAGCTGTTCAGTGGTTGTGACTTGCAGCTTGGGCATGCTTGGCTTTTTTTCTTGTTTGTTTATTTAGAGACCACTAATGAGTGAGTACACCCCCTGCTTATCTTTCTGAGTTTGTGATACCTTGCTCAGGAGGATATTCTCCAAATCCATCCATTTGCCTGCAAATTTTAGGATATCATTTTTTCTTACTGCTGAGTAGTATTCCATTGTGTAGATATAGCACAGTTTGTTAATCCATTCTTCAGTTGAGGGACATCTAGGTTGTTTCCAGGTTCTTGCTATTACAAATAATACTGCTATGAACATAGTTGAGCTAATACCTTTGGAGTGTGAATGTGCCTCTTTAGGGTATATACCCAGAAGTGGTATTGCTGGGTCCTTGGGGAGATTGATTCTCAATTTTCTGAGAAACCTCCATA
>PVIH01030911.1:0-11527 GCA_004025045.1 Sigmodon hispidus | reverse complement strand
GAAGCTATCTCTATTTGCAGATGATATGATTGTATACATAAGTGACCCACAAAATTCTTCCAAAGAACTGCTACAGCTGATAAACACCTTCAGCAATGTAGCAGGATACAAGATAAACTCAAAGAAATCAGTAGCCCTTCTATACGCTAAAGATAGAAGAGCTGAAGAAGAAATAAGGGACACATTACCCTTCATGTTATGTCTCCATTTTCAATTCTGGTTTTGTTCATTTGAATATTCTTTCGCTGCCTTTTGGTTAGTTTGTTTATTTATCTTGTTTTTTTTTATCTTGTTGACTTTCTCTAAATGCAAATATATATACATATTTCTCTGCAGCACATGGAACTTACTCTGAAATTGACCACATAATTGGTCATAAAGCAAATATCAATAGATACAAAAAAGTGGAAATAGGCCCTTGTATTATACCAGGCTATGGTGGCCTAAAGTTAGAGTTCAACAACATCAAAAATCAAAGAAAGCCTACCACCTTAAAGAAACTAAAAATCACTCAATTGAGCCACCTCTAGGTCAAGCAAGAAATTAAGAAAGAAATCAAAGTCTTCCTAGAATTTAACAGAAATGATTCCACAATATATCCAAACATGTGGGACACATGCCTATATAAAAAACCTAGAGAAATCCCACATTAAAGAACTATCAGCACAGCTGAAAGCCTTAGAGCAATAAGAAGCAAACTCACGTAGAGGGAGTGGATAGCAGGATATAATCAAACTTAGGGCTGAAATCAATACAATTGAAACAAAAAGAACAATACAAAGAATCAATAAATCAAAGAGTTGGTTTTTTGGGAAAGTCAACAAGATAGATAAGGTTTTATCCAAACTAACCAAAAAGCAGAGAGAAACCATTCAACAAAATCAAAAATGAAAAGGGAGGCATAACAAGAGACCCCCAGGAAGTCCAGAGAATTATCAGGTCAAACCTAAACTAAAGGAAATTGAAGCTATCATTAAAACCCTCCCAAGTGAAAAACATCACAGGTCCAGATGGTTTCAGTGCAGACTTCTACCAGTCATTCAAAGATGAGCGATTACCAATTCTCCTCAAACTGTTTCAAACAGTAGAAACTGAAGAAATATTGCCAAACTCTTTTTATGAGGCGACAATTACCCTAATACTCAAGCCACTCAAAGACACAACAAAGAAGGAGAATTACAGGTGTCCATTTCCTAAATATAACACCAGTAGCACAGACACTAAGAACTACAATCAATAAGTGGGACCTCCTGAAACTGAGAAGCTTCTGTAAAGCCAAGGACACTGTCAATGGACAAAACAACAGCCCACAAAATGGAAAAAGATTTTCACCAACCCTACAAGTGATAGAGGACTGATCTCTAAAATATATAGAGAAACTAAGAAACTAGAGCCCAATCAAAAAATGGGGTTCAGAACTAAAAAGGATTTCTCAGCAGAAGAATTACAAGTGGTTGAAAGGCACTTGAAAAAGGGCTCAACATCTTTAGCCATCAGAGAAATGCAAATCAAAAAACTTTGAGATAGCACCTTGCACCTGTCAGATTGGCTAAGATAAAAGACACAGATGACAGCCTATGCTGGAGAGGTTGCAGAGCAAGGGGAACACTCCTCCATTGTTGGTGGGAGTGTAAGCTGTTTCAGCCACTCTGCAATACAGTATCAGGATTTCTCAGGATACTGGGAATCAATCTTCCCAAAGACCCAGCAGTACTACTCCTGGGCATATACCTTAAAAATGCACATTTGCACTCCAAAGGCATTAACTCAACTATGTTCATAGCAACATTATCCATAATAACAAGAACCTGGAAACAACCTAGATGTCCCTCAACTGAAGAATGAATTAACAAACGATGATACATTTACACAATGGAGTACTACTCAGCAGTGAGAAATAATGGTATACTAAAATTTGTAGGCAAATGAATGGATATGGAGAATATCCTCCTGAGTGAGGTATCACAAACTCAGAAATATCAACAGGGGATGTACTCATTCATTAGTGGACTTTAAACAAAATGCTAAGCATGTACAAGTGGCAAACTACAACCATTGAACAACTTGGGATCCGAAAAACCTTGTTCTGGTACCTTGGAGCCCATTCCCTCCAGAGAAACACCTATCTCAGTCTTGATTTGTGGGTGCGGAAAGCAGATCTGCCTGGAGTAGATGTTGAAGTAAGCCATCTTTCATCTTTGGACATCCTGCTCTTGCTGGGAGAAGATAAACTGATGGAGAGAAAAGTGAGTGACTGGGAGGGTTTGGAGGGTGAAGGGAGCCTGAACAAGGGGATACAAAAAATGACTCTTTTTTCATAATAAAGAAAATAATGTTTTTCAAAATTTTCAATTTCTTTGTGTTTTTCCCGTGAATTAGACTGCTTTATGAACACTAAAATTACTTTGTATATTACTGCTTGATTTAGACCTTCTCATACTTTTCTGTAGTAATCTCTTCTATAGATTTTAAAACTTTTCTGCTATGGAGCCTTTTGCACATTTCAGCTCAAACTCCATGGCCCTGCTTTTAATGTACATTGCTCGTAACAGAATAATGTCTACCAATAGACTAGGCAACCACTTGATGTTGTTAGGTTTTAATTGCTTGATAATATCCATTATATCTGTCTTCTGTCTGATGCAGTTTTTCACAGTAAGAAACAATTTTCTTCCACATACAAATTATCATCAAAGGAAATTCTATGGAAAATCTGAATCACGGAAATTTCTAGAGAATTTAACAAAAAATATTCACTGGCTGATTAAAATCTCAAATTCAGAAACTGTCTTGAATGGTTGATCTTTTGATGGCAGACTTTAATACAACATTTTTTTCTATTGCTGTCTTTGAAGGTTTAAATTTCCTCATCTATCTAAAAGAACTATTAGTAGGTTTTGATGACTAAGGGTTAAGGCCACACCAGTAAAATTCTCCCACATGTATACATCTTAATAGCACTCAATGAAAAGAGAATTTAGAGATTCTGAGACATAATGAAGTTAATATCTTTTATAAAGTAGTGATAGTTTATTGAGAAATAAAATGTGATAAAGTTAACAGCTTATCCAATATAATACTTTTAGTAAAAAGTTTACTAATTTAAACAAAAGAAAAATTTAAAACTGTAAATAAAGATTGTGAGAATAAAAATGAGAGATGAGAGCATAAGACAAACTGTTTATGATTTACATAAATATTCACAACAATAAAAAAGCCTTCATTTAGTTACTTGTGCATTGTTTCATCTGTTTGGTTATCATATGCCTTGGGGTTTGTAAAGCAGAATGTATGTTGGTCTCATAGTATTAGCAAAAATAGATCATGGAGAATGGGAGGTATTATTATATCCACAAGATAATATTATTGGATAAAAATTTGGTTCTATTAAAACAAAAAACAGGGCTGGAGAGATGGCTCAGCGGTTAAGAGCACCGTCTGCTCTTTCAGAGGACACGGGTTCGATTCCCAGCACCCACATTGCAGCTAACAACTGTCTGTAGTTCCAGTTCCAGGCAAACACCAAGGAAAATAAATAATAAATAAATAAAGTTTTTTTTTTAAAAAACATAATTCAAATAAAAACACAATTAGTAAAATGTAATATCTGATTTACTTGTAAACATGTAAATATATGCTTTTATAGGTTGCATATTAAAGAAAGTTACAAAATTCTCAAAATATAAAGTGTACCTATAAAAAATAGAGTCTGTGCTAAAATTTCTACTAAAGATGCACAGTCACACTTTAAAGGCATTAACTCAACTTTGTTCATAGCAGCGTTATCTCAAATAGCAAGAACCTGGAAACAACCTAGATGCCCCTCAACTGAAGAATGGATTAACAAACTGTGGTACATCTACACAATGGAGTACTACTCAGCAGTAAGAAAAAATGATATCCTAAAATTCGCAGGCAAATGATGGATTTGGAGAATATCAACCTGAGCAAGGTATCACAAACTCAGAAAGATAAGCAGGGGATGTACTCACTCATTAGTGGTCTCTAAACAAACAAACAAGAAAAAAAGCCAAGCATGCCCAAGCTGCAAACCACAACCACTGAACAGCTTAGGATCAGAAACACCCTGAAATGACCCTTCGGATCCCACTCCAACTATAGGAACACCTGACTCACTCTTGAGGTAGGGGGGACAAAACTGGATTTGCCAGGAGTGGAGACTCATCTAAGCATTATTGAGTCAGTGGGACCATGGGACTGTCTGCTCCCTAACCAGGGAGGGGATGGGGAGTTGTGGAGAAGAAAAAATGACCTGATGTGGCGGCAGGTGGAAGGGACCTTGAATGGGGATATACAGGGATGGCAAAATAAATTCAGAGGGAAAGCTGAACACAAAGTAAATATATGTGTAGCAATCTTATTTGCATTATCACCCTTGATAAGTCATGCTTATGATTTTTATCTTCTTTATAGTTATTGTTAACTTATCAGCATTTTAAATTCATTTTACTGTTTTTCTTGATAAATACAAAATAAATAAAGAAAAAAAAAGAAAAATGATATCCTAAAATTTTTAAGCAAATGGATGGATTTGGATAGTATTCTCCTGAGCGAGGTATCACAAACCCAGAAAGATAAGTAGGGGATGTACTCACGCATTGGTGGACTCTAAACAAACAAACAAACAAATGCAAAGCATGCCCAAGCTGCAAACCAAGTTTGGGATTAGAAACACCTTGGACTGACTCCTTGGATCCCACTCCCCCTAGAGGAACACCTGACTCAGTCTTGATGTTAGGGGGAGAAAACTGGATTTGCCTGGAGTGGAGGCTGAACTAAGCAATATTGGGACCGTGGGACCTTGGAACCACCTGGCCATGTGGGGGATGGGGAGATGTGGAGAAGAGAGAATGAGCTGATGTGGTGGGAGGCGGAATGGACCTTGAATAAGGATATACAAGGATAGAAAATATGACTTCTTTATTCATAACAATAAAAAAGAAGAAAAAATAAGTGAATATGACTTCTGGTTTGCCAATGACATTATAGTTACAGCATTTCCTGTGAGTGATTCCATTTCCTAATATTCCTGTGCCTCAGTTTCCTTAAGCAGATATTAATATCTGGCTAGGTTTTCTTTCTAGGCTGTAAATAATACTTCTCATATTTTACAAAAAAAAAGTATTTTGAAAATTAAAAGTATTTTAAAACATTTGAAGCAACACATATGCTAATTTATGTATATAATCAATTGAATAAAGATCGTGAAATACTTTGCAAAAAAAAGGAATTAATCTTCTCTATACAAGTACACCAGAGCGTGGCATTATCAAGATGAGAGACACTTTATGTAGCAACTTAGAGAAGTAGATGTAGAGATACAGAGGCATATATTAAGCAGAGGTAGAAGAACCATGCTAAAGGTGAGGAGAAAGGATGAAGAAGTTAGATGGATCAAGGATACTCCAAGTACATGATTCATAGAACCTTGGTAAGCAGTTACCAAGACTATTAGGAACTCTGAGACTGAATCCAAAATCTATAAATCTTTGTGGTTCAAACAAAGTACTTCTGCATGTATGTTCTGGTTATATTTTATGATATATAATTTTGTGGGAATCCTATGAGTGTCACTTCAAATTCTTGATATTTTTCAGATTTCACAGAAGATTTTTCTAATTATCTGTTATCTGTAGTATACAATTTTCTCATATCTGACTTTGGGTTATAATATAAATGGTTAAATTGGTTTTCATTCTAATGTGGTTTTCAATTAATTAAGAAATTAGTGTGTAAAATATTTTAAATATGTTAAAATCTGACTCAGTCCTCTAACATTCTATTTCTTAGAAGGATAGCATACATGAAATGAGATCACAATGTATTTATTTAACACATATTGAAAATCAGAAACATGGAAATATGTTTCACATCACAAAGTTATGAATTGTTGAAGATGTAAGCAATAATATAAAATTTGTTTCTTTTCTCTTTACCACTAATACCTATGAAGTCCATTCCCTCCAGAGGAACACCTGACCCAGTCTTCATGTTGGGATGAGGAAAGTGGATCTGCCTGGAGTGGATGCTGAACTAAGCCACCTTGGGACCTTGGGACATCCTGCCCTTGCTGGGAAGAAGATATAGAGATGGGGACAAGAGAGATTGACTGGGAGGGGAGGGAGGAAGAAAGGAGTCTGAACGAGGAAATACATGGATAAAAATATGAATTTATTCATAATAAATAAAAATAAATAAATAAGAAATAAATGACCTAAGATTTCAAAAGAACTTTTCTCTTGGCATGTAATTTGTTCCAGATTCAATCAAATACGTTTTTCTCTGGTGTTATTAGTGAACAACTTGGGGACAAAAATGCAGCTGAGGTGCACTGTGCTTAAAGTCAAGATGAAAAAGACTTTCATGGACACAAAGACTTTCCCATTTCTCCTGTGGTAGACAAGTAGGAATGTTATCCACACACAGAAGAACTCTAGAATGCTAAATGTCAAAACTTGGCTTCATTGAAGGTGTCAGGCAGGATTTTAAACAAGAAACTCATAGTGTACCTCAAAAGTTTCAAGGATCAGAGGTTGCTTAGGATACAGTGAAGATAAGAATAGAACCCTTATTGAATTCAGTAATGAAATGTTCATATACAGAGTGGCTATCTCACTCAGTAAAGGCTCAGTGACATTCCATGAAGAATAAATTTGATGATAGTGCAGATTAGAATGATGGCACATAAAGCACTTACTATTATTAAACCCCTGAATGTTTTTCTTGGAACAGTAACCTTGAATTCTACAACTATGTTTATATGCAAATATTTAATGATTAAAGCAATGGTGTGATTAAATAACTGAATGTGTTTGTTGTTTTTTGAGCATAGTGAAGAATAAGTTTCTGCTGTGTCCAGCCCATGATCCAATCCTGAAGACCAGCAATCACATAGAGGCACACAGAGGCTTGTATTAATTACTTTCTGCTTAGCCTATGGTTCAGGCATATTCCTAGCTAACTCTTACATCTTAACTCAATTCATTTCCATTAATCTGTCTTACCACATGGCCTGTGGCTTCCCTATTTTTTTTTACATCTTGCTTCTTGGATGGCTGGATCACATCTCTCTCTGACTCTGCATTCCTTTCCCTGCTCAGACATCACACCTTCTTCTAAGATGCCTGTCATAGTCCCTAACAGTCCCTTTATTAATGATTGATAGTCACAGTGTACAGAAAGACATTCCTCATCAGGTTCCTTCAATTAATGTATCTTTTAGTTTTATCATTTTCTGTTATTTTATCAACAGACAAATATTCCAAAGCCTGATAAAATAAAAAGTTCTTCTTTCCCTTTTATTTTTTTTGTATATTTAGGCTGATAAATTTTCTTGCTATACTTAAAAGAATATTCATAAACCTGATTGTGTAAGTATCTTTGTGGTAGAATATAGCAGTCTTTCAATTCATGGCCATAAATCATAGGAAATTTTCATAAAGTGCTGTTATGATTAGTTAAGATTCTGTTCCAATTCTGTCCATGATGGCCAAATCAGCCACGGAATAGAGGGGTTTTTTTTGTTGTTTGTTTCCTGATATTTTTACCACCAATTGTTCTTGATTTTATTATTTTAATATTCATTTGTCTTTATTTTATGTGCATGAATTTTAAGTAATGTTTATATATTAGATATTATGCCTTAAAAGACAGAATATAAAAACATCCCTGGTACTATGATTAGTCATTGTGTGAGTAGTAGAAGTTAAAGAGATGTCCTAAAATGGCAAAAAAATTCTCAAATGCTAAGGATTCTTTCCTGATCTCTTTTGGCTACATCAATATTGAGTCATTGTAATTTTCTCTGAGATGAGTTAATATGCATGGGTGTGTATGTATGTGTTATGGGTATAATAGTTTGCAATATGTGTGTGTATAAAATGTTTCCTACATTTATGAACATGTCTAAGCCAAAGGACATTCTGTTTAAACTCTGTCCACTTCATTACTTTGAGATCATTGCATCACTAAAGCTTTCAGTTAAAGCCTTATCTATCCTCCTAAGCCAATATTTTTGGCATACCACAAGCTCAGAATAAGATTCTTAAGAATGCTTGAGATTTAAAAACACATCTTTGTGTTAGATTAGAAAATGCTTTTTATACATAGCCACCCACAGCCTTTTCAACTTTTATTTGCATTATCATATTGGGTGAAGATGGTATGCAAGTTTTTTATTATGAATAAAGTCATATTGTTTTATCCATGTATATCCTTGTTCAAGCTCTCTTCCCTCTCCTGCATTTGCTAGACATTTGAATTGTTTTGAAAACTATGCTTTTAAGTTTAAGCACTCTTTGTATTCATGTTTAGGGTTGATTTAAACTTACAGCAGGAATAGGAAAGACTTGTGATTGGTGAAAAACGTAGTTGTCAAAAATGGTAGAAATTTTAAAATATATCTATACATTTTAAAGTAATAATAAGGATTTTTTTAATATCCTCTTTTAAGGGTTCTATAATCTTTTAAAGAAATAGAAGAAAATACAAACAAAAAATTGGAAGAGATTAACAAATCCATTAAAGAAAATAAATAAAATAAAAAAGAAAAACCAACAAATGAAAGAAACATTGCAGGAACTAAAAATTGAAATAGAAGCAATAAAGAAGGCACAAAACAAGGCAATGGGACTTCTGCCCCTGAACTGGGGCTCTGATCTGCTGCTCCACTGCAGCAGAAGCAGCACAGTCCACTGTCTGCCCAGCTTACATCTGGGAGGGTAGCAGTGGGGGAATAGCTGGGTCCCTTGGTCCTGGGTGCACACCCCAGAGATAAGAAACTTGACTTCAGCAGGGAGGACAGTCTGCACAGAGAGGGATTGGCATAGTAGTAGCAGGGAAACAGGGCAGTTCCTAGGAGGACAACAGAGAGATCGGAGGTCAGAAGGTAACTTCTGCCAACCTAACCCAGGCCCTGAGACACTACATGGAGCACAGCCCATCCAGTTCATTGCTTGTGTGATAGCAGTGGAGGAACAACCAAGTCCCTGGGCACAGAGTGAAGAGGTGAGAGTTCAAGAGGTGATGACTGGCATAACAATTCAACCTCACAAGAACAGCTGACCCTCTAAACACATAGCTAATTAAGAGCCTTCAGAGCCTTAAGAGCCCTCAAACCAACAACTCACTAGAAGCTGACCAAGAACTAACCAAGAGAGAACTGGGAACACAATGGGCAGATGGCAGTGCAAAAATACATACAATACAAATTTCAAGCAGACACCACCAGAAGAAACAAGTAGCTCTATACCTTCAAGACCTGAACACAGCAACAAAGAGGGAACAGAAGAAAATGACCTTACAAACAGTTTTATGAAACTAATAGAAGTCTTAAAAGAGGATATAAAAAACTCCCTTAAAGAAATAGAAGAAATTACAAACAGAAAATTAGAAGAGATGAAAAAAAGCCCTGAAAGAAAATAAAGAAAACCAAGAAGAAGTAAACAAACAGGTGAAAGACATTTACTAAGAATTAAAAACCAAAATAGAAGCAGAAAAGAAGGTACAAACTGAGACAAAACTAGAAATAGAAAACCTGAAAAAACATCCCAGATATCCAAATTCAAGCATAACCAACAGACTCCAAGAGATGGAAGAGAGAATCTTTGAGGTGGAAGACTCAATAGTGATAATAGATAGATACATCAGTTAAAGAAAACACTAAAACTAAGAAGTCATAACAGAAAATGTCCATGAAATTTGGAACACCATGAAAAGACTAAACCTGAGAATAACTGGACTAGAAGAAGGAGAAATATCAGCTCAAAGGCAGAGAAAATATATTCAACAACATCATAGAAGAAAACTTCCCTAACCTAGAGAATGAAATGCCTATAAAAATACAGGAAGCCTGCAGAACAAAAAATAGACTAGACCCACAAAAAGACTGCTCACCATATAATAATCAAGCCTCTAAACCTACAGAATAGAGAAAAATACTAAGAACTGCAAAGGAAAAAGATCAAGTCACCTATAATGGGAGACCCATCAGAATGACACCCAACTATTCAATGGAAACAATTAAAGCAAGAAGGGCCTGATCAGACATTATACAGACACTAAAAATGCATGGATGCCAACCTAGAATAATGTACCCAGCAGAACTATCAATCAATATAGATGGAATAAACAAGATATTTTACAATATAACCAGATTTAAACAATACCAAACCACAAACCCCATCCTGCAAAAACCCTAGAGGGAAACTTCCAATCTAAGAAAATCAGAAAAAAACCCATGTAACCACAGACAATTGATAAGCCCACAGAAGAAACCCACGCCCCTGGAAAGAAGGAAGTGAAAGCAACTACCAAAAATGATGGAAAATACTAATCATTGGACAATAATATCAATGGACTCAATTCACCTATGAAAAGACACACCATAATACAATGAATACGAAAACAGAAACCACTTTTCTGCTGCATACAAGAAATGTACCTCAACTTTAAAGACAGACACAGGCTCAGAGTAAAGAGTTGGAAAATGACTTTCCAATCAAATGGCCCTAAGAAACAAGCTGGTGTAGCCATTCTAATACCTAACAAAATAGCCTTTAAACCAAAATCAATAAAAAGAGACCAGGAAGGTCACTACTTATTCATCTCAGGAAAAATTCACCAAGATGAAATCTCAAACCTGAATATCTATGCCCCCAACACAAGGGCACGTACATAAGTAAAAGAACATTCTAAAGTTAAACCCCATATCAAACCTCACACACTAATAATGGGAGATTTCAGTACCCCACTTTCACCCTTGGATAGGTAAACCAGACAGAAACTCAACAGAGAAATAAGGGATCTAGCAGAAATAATGACCCAAATGGTCTTAGTAGATACATAGTGAACCCTCCACTCAACAAAAAGGAATATACATATTTCTCTCAGCACCCCATGGAACTTTCTTTAAAATTGACCACATACTAGGTCATAAAGCAAATATCAACAGGTAAGGAAAAATGTATATAACATCTTGTATGATTTCAGATCACCAGGGTCTAAAGTTAGAGTTCAACATCATCAAGAATCACAGAAAGCCTACCAATTCATGGAACCTAAGCATCACTCAACTGAAACACCTCTGGGTCAAGGAAGAAATTAAGAAAGAAATCAAAGAATTCCTAGAAATCAATGAAAATGATTCCATGATATACCTCAACTTACAGGATACAATGAAAGCAGTCTTAAGAGGAAAATTCATAGCACTAGATGCCTACATGAAAAGAATAAAGAAATCCCACACAAGAGAACTATCAGCACAGCTGAGGGTGCTAGAACAATTAAAAGCAAACTCACCTAGAAGGAATAGACAGCAGGAAATAATCAAACTTAGAGCTGAAATCAACACAATTGAAACAAGAATTACAAAAAAGTCCATGAATCAGAGTCGGTTCTTTGAGAAAGTTAAAAAGACAGATAAACCCTTATACAAACTAACCAAAAAGCAGAAAGAGAGAGAGAGAGAGAGAGAGAGAGAGAGAGAGAGAGAGAGAGAGAGAGAGAG
>PVIH01030910.1:0-11530 GCA_004025045.1 Sigmodon hispidus | reverse complement strand
TTGGAGTGGGTGTGGCCTTGTTGGAGTGGGTGTGGCCTTGTTGGAGTGGGTGTGGCCTTGTTGGAGTGGGTGTGGCCTTGTTGGAGTGGGTGTGGCCTTGTTGGAGTGGGTGTGGCCTTGTTGGAGTGGGTGTGGCCTTGTTGGAGTGGGTGTGGCCTTGTTGGAAGAAGTGTGTCACTGGGGGTAGCTTTGAGGTTTCAAAAGCCCAAGCCAGTTCTTTCTCTCTCTCCCTCTCTCTCTCCCCCTCCCTCACCTCCCTCCTCCCTCTCTACACATCTCTCAAATACTTCTCCAGCACATCTGCCTGCATGCCACTGTGCTCCCTGCTATGATGATAATGGACTAAACCCCTGAAACTGTAAGCAAGGCCTCAATTAAATGCTTTCTCTTGTAAGAGTTTGCTTGGCCGTGCTGTCTCCTCACAGCAATAGAACAGTGACTAAGACAGACTCCATATGAGAAGTGACAGCAGCAAAAAAGGTCAAAACAGAAGGCAGAGAGACACCAAGGCTGCCTGATAAGCCTCAATGGATCACATCAGTTTAGATTTACCTAAAATTATGCACTCTACACATAAATGTACATGTACACACATATACTTATTTTTTTTTTTATAAGGAAATCGGTTGCTGCATTTCTTTTTTTTTTTTTTTTAAACTTTATTTATTTTATTTATTTGCCTTGGTGTTTGCTACAGACAGTTGTTAGCTGCCATGTGGGTGCTGGGAATCGAACCCGGGTCCTCTGGAAGAGCAGAGGGTGCTCTTAACCGCTGAGCCATCTCTCCAGCCCACACATATACTTATATACATACATATTTTTAAAAGACATTAAGCCAGATGGCTGGCAGTGATCTCAAGAATCATAGACTAGCAAAAACCCAATACTAGCCCCCCCCAGCCTGATGTCTCCCTCCAGCACATCTGTAAGTGGCCCAGCAGAGCCTGAGCAAGCCTCAGCAGGTAAAGCAAAGTCGGAGAGTGAACAGTGCAGACCCAGCAGCGAAGATGACAAGGGAAAGCATGAGTCCTGGGTCAAGATCCAGAGCACTGAAGACTACAATGAAGTCTTCCATCCCGAGAACAGCATCGGGTGGACACCACCCAGGAGAAGCAAGCCCTTCCCAGCAACCACAGCAAAGGAGGTCTCAAAATCCAGCCCAGCCATGGATGTGCAGTTACCTGGTGCCAAATCTCAAGGTCCCAGCCTGATCTCCTGTCATGACTTCTGCTTCTGCACCCAGGGTTGGCAGCTCCCATCTTCCCTAACACATGGGATGAGTCTAAAGACTTCTGACTTCCTGCCTACCATGAAGACCCTCCAGCAAGCAGAGCTCGTGGATGAGGATGCCATGTCACAGATACGTAAAGCCATGACACCATGTGTGTAGTGCTCACCAGCCACCACAGGAACCTGGCCACTGGACATGCCATGTGGACCACGGGAGATAGCATGATACAAATGACGTTTCCAGCAACCATCAGTGACCCCCCCCTCCCGGTGATGGTGGACCTCCTGAACATTGTCGACCAGAAAACTTCCCTGTGAAGCTGGAGCTGTGCACCACTACCAGGCTACCACAGATCCAGAAACTTCTGCAGAGCAAGTATGAGAGCTATATCCAGACCAGATACCCCTCCCAGCAGCGGTTCTGCGGCTCATCACTGACATTTTGGTAGCCCCGCCCTCTGTGGGTGTGGTCATAAGCAGAGAGGAGAGGCTGTACAAGCTCCAAATCTGTTTCAAACAACTCCAGAGCATCAGTCAGGTCTGAGTGGCCGCCAGAGCAGCTTCCTTGAGCTGCACGTACACATGGCCAGTTTGGACCTAGGAGCTCATGGGTGGGCGGACCAGAAGCCCTCACGGGCTTGGCCTCACTCTGTAGTTTGCTGTATACCCCTAGCCCGTTTGCCTCAGCCTGGCCTCCACTCTTGCCCTGATGGCCGTCCTGGAGGCAGCATTTCCAGCCCACTGACCACTTTCACAGTTGTGGTCTCACAGCTTTCTCTCCAGCAGCAGCTGCACAGTCTTGCAGAGCCTTTGCTTCTCAGGGCAGCCCCAGCCTTGGAGCTGCTGCTATCACTCATCAGGCAGATCTACTAATGTATAACTGTTCCTGACTAACATCCCAGCTTTTTATTGATGAGGGGCAATGTAATCTCTTCTGTAATTGCTTCTCAGCTGAAATTAGGATGCTGTTTTGGGGGCCCAGGAAGGCTGGAATGTGAGTAAAAATAAATAAATAGATAGATAGATAGATAGATAGATAGACAGATAGATAGATAAATGTTCACACCTGGCTCTGAGTCTTATTCTTGCACCCACAGATGAGTGAAGCCATCATCCCTCATTAAAGAAGCCTCTCTTTACAGCAAAAGGAGACCATCACAGAAAACCACAACTGGACATAATGAAGAGAGCGATAGGTCATGGAAAGCCCAGCCCCCACAGGTACACTGACATCACAGCTCCTGCATCTATGACTCAGGAAACGTGGTGCAAAGGAGGACAAAAAGATTATAAGGTCCAGAAGGCCTGGGAATCTGCCATGAAATAGTCTCTCCTAGAAGTGACTAGATCAACGAGACCAGGACAACAGCAATGTCAATGAACCTGTTCATGTGGATGTTGCTGTGGCAGTACACTCCTCGACAGAACCACGGGCAACTACTGACTGCTGAGAGGAGAATTGGCCAGGTGTGAGCCCTCTTATTGGTTGGCCAATGCAGGATGGTCAGCCAAGAAACCATATACACACAAACAATAAAAGCAAACCCAGTAAATTATAATACATATTTATACATGTGTACATGTGTCTATGCACCAAGTATAGTTAGAGATAACAGGGTTATCAGCCTAAGGGGGATGGAGGGGTCTGAGGGATGGTAACAGGAAGAAACTGGAGGAAGACAGGAAGTGATACACTTCTATCTCAATGTAAAAACATTTTTAAAGACCAAAATAGTGGCAAATTAATGTAAAATAACTGAAAATAGATGTCATATAAGTAAAATCACAAAAAAAAGACATTAAAATGAAAACTGTTAAGTTGGTAGCATGGCGTGGCCTAGTAGTAGAGAAATTGCCTGCTGTGCATAAGACCCTAAGCACACATGCCCTGCTCCATAAAAAATGAAATGAATTTGTTCCTGTGAATCATCTTAAATTTTTAAAGTTCTGAGAAATCAAACTGTTGTTACAATCCCAGAAGCTACAAAAACCAACCCCCACCAAGGCCAATATATGGAGGGCCTGTGAACCCTAGGACCCTATATTAGGGTTTCTCTTCTCATTGCTGAGACAAAATACCTGCTCAAGGAAACTTGAGCTCACAGTTTGAGGGTGTCATCCATTATGGTGGAGAGGTACAGCAGCAGGGGCATGAGGCAGCTGGTCACCTAGTTCCACAGAGTTTACAGGAAGCAGAGCGCTAAGTTTGCTTTCTTCTTTTTATTCAGTCTGTAAATCCATCCTGTCAAGGGGTCCCTCCTACAGGGATGCTGGGTCTTCCCACTGCTAACCCAATCTAGATACTCCCTTAAGGGCAAATCCACAGATTTGTCTCTTAGATGATTGAAGATACTATTGAGTTGGGTGTCAAGGTTAATCACCAGAGATCCCACAAGCCAGTCATAGGTGGGGCCTCAGCTTTATCACACAGAGTAGAGAGGTAGAGATTTGTCTGCCCATGAGAGCAAGAGTTGACTCCCATGATGCAGGCCATGGCTCTTGTGTATTCCAATCATAAGGCAGGGTCCTGTGCTCTTTTTTAGAGATAGCTCTGCTATATTTATGGAATTTCTGAGGTATTTTTATGGCACATTTCTCCTTGAACCTTCTGTATAGTAATCACTTGGAACCCACTAGAAATGCAGATTACTGGGCCACTGTTCAAACCTATAGGATCAAAGGCTGGGAACCCAAAACCTTAGCCCTCAGCCCAGAGATCATGGGAATCATAGATTTGAAATTCATTGAAACATCTCACCAGCCCTCATCAATTTTTAAAATGCACTATTTCTGATTTTCTGGAGGGTGCAGTGCTGATAATCTGGTCCAGGAGCATGAAAGTGCTGAGTAATCATTCCTCACTGTCTTCTCAGAACTTCCTTTAGTTTTGTTTTGTTTTTTCCGGGGGAAGTTGTTTTGTTGGGTTTTGTGGTATTTTTGTTTGTTTCGTTGGTTGGTTGGTTTGGTTTGTGCTTAGGTTTTGGGGTTTGGGGTATTTTTGGTTTTTTGGTTTGTTTGTTTGTTTTAGGGGACAGGGTTTCTCTGTGTAGCCCTGGCTGTCCCGGAACTCACTCTGTAGACCAGGCTGGCCTCAGATTCACTGAAATTCACCTGCCTCTGCCTCTCAAATGTTGGGACTAAAGGCGGTTTTTATGTCTTTTAACAATCACTTCAACAAGGCACTATGCGGTCAAGATTCTAGAGTCGGCAGAGAGTGGAAAGGAAGCCACAGCTGTAGATACGGCTCTGTCAGTAGAATGCTTGCCTAGCATGCTCAGATCCCTGGGTTCCATCCTGGCAGGACATAAAACATGATGCACATACCTACAACACTCAGCATTCAGGAGGTAGAGACGGGAGGATCAGAAGGTCAAGTCCAGCCTCAGCTGCAGCTACATAGTGAGTTCAAGGCCAGCTTGGGCTGTATAGATTATGACTCAAAAAGAATAATGGGGGTTGGTGATCTGAGTTCGATTCCTAGAACTCACTGTAAAGAGCAGACATAGTTGCACAGAGCTATAATCCCAGCATTTCTATCACAAAATGGGAGGTAGTGGAGACAGGAGAATCACCTGGGAGCTGGCAGGCAGCTAGACTGGAATATGTAGTGCAGTTGAAAGAGACCCTGCCTCAATATGGTGGAAAAAGAGAATCATTCCCCAAGGCTGTCCTGAAACATTCATCCACACACATGGGCTTATGTGATACACAATAATATGCTCACAGTTCTAGGCCAGCCTATGCTGCAATCTCAGACTCTGTCCAAAAATCAAAAGGAACTCTCTCCCAGGCATGATAAACCCCCTCCTTCTATGTGTGTGTCTATGTCTGTCTGTTTGTGTGTGTGTGTGTCTATGTCTGTGTGTGTGTGTGTGTATGTGTGTGTGTGTGTGTACACATATACACACATCAGCAGCCAAAGCATCAATTGCCACCATCTATGGTGTACAGTCGGAACACCAGCTCACCTGCTTCCTCATACATTTCCAAGGATCACCTGATAAGATTTCTACACTTAACTGGACAGGAACAAGGAGTTGGACCAGGGATGAACTAATAGTACTAGAAATAGAGACAGTTTATTAAGAAAGGTATGGAAAGGGGGTGCTGAAGAGATGACTCAGCAGTTAAGAATGAATACTGTTTTTCTAAAGGACCCAAATTCCTTTCCTACCACCCATGTCTGCTGCTCACAATTACCTATAATGGTAGCTCTAGAAGATCCAACAGCTCTGGCCTCTACAAGCATCTGCACATACATGCACACATGAGAGAAGAGAGAGAGAGAGAGAGAGAGAGAGAGAGAGAGAGAGAGAGAGAGAGAGAGAGAGAGAGAGAGAGAGAGAGAAACAATAGAGCAAAGGTATTCCTAAGAATGGGAATGGACTAGGGAGCAGGGTCAAGTCCAAGGCTCAAAGGTCCTGAGCCTGAGTCTCCAACCTTTACAGGTCACTGACTTAGACCCTCCTTCTCTGGCTTTGCTGGGAGTTCTTTCTCTACACATGCCGTTTTGACATATACAGTCAAGGATAGGTAAGGTTTCCTGTCTTCCTCTGCCACTGTATTTTTTCCTCACTTGCCAATCTTGACACCTCAGGAACAACCCTCTCCACTCTGTCCCACCTTAGAAAGCATTCCTGTTCTGCAGTTTGGCGGTTTCTCAGAAAATTGAGAATCAATCTCCCCAAGGACCCAGCAATACCACTTCTGGGTGTATACACTAAAGATGCACAGTCACACTCCAAAGGCATTAGCTCAACTATGTTCATAGCAGCATTATTTGTAATAGCAAGAACCTGGAAACAACCTAGATGTCCCTCAACTGAAGAATGGATTAGCAAACTGTGGCACATCTACACAATGGAGTACTACTCAGCAGTAAGAAAAAAATAATATCCTAAAATTCACAGGCAAATGGATGGATTTGGAGAATATTCTCCTGAGCGAGGTATAACAATCTCAGAAAGATAAGCAGGGGATGTACTCACTCATTAGTGGACTCTAAACAAACAAACAAACAAACAAGAAAAAAGCAAAGCATGCCCAAGCTGCAAACCACAACCACTGAACAGCTTGGGATCAGAAACACCCTGAACTGACTCCTTGGATCCCACTCCCCCTAGAGGAACACCTGACTCACTCTTGAGGTTGGGGGGACAAAACTGGATCTGCCAGGAGTGGAGACTGAACTAAGCAATATTAGGACAGGGGGACCATGGGAATGCCTGCAGCCTGCCCAGGGAGGGGATGAGGAGTTATGGAGAAGAGAGAATGACCTGATGTGGTGGGAGGGGGAAGGGACCTTGAATAAGGATATACAAGGATAGACAGTGTGACTTCTTTGTTCATAATAATAAAAGAGAGAGAGAGAGAGAAAAGAAAGCATTCCTGTTCAACTGATCAGCATCTGTATGGGCAGTCAGCAGGGGAAGAGGCTGGGAGAGTGCTTTCTTCAAGCTGAAGGTGATAAGAAGAAAAATTGCAGCCATCAGACTGTCAGAACCAAAGACACTGTGAGTCAGGGCTGGAGGCGGCCAACATGCTCTGAGCTGGTAGAGGCCCACACCCGAGAGACCCAGCAGTTCTGTGATCCACATGGAAAGAATGTGTCACAGAGACCGGGGGAGGCCTGTCATCAGGACAGTGGGGAGCTGTGACTACAAGTGGTCCACCTGTCAAGATGGAAAATAAATCCGCATGGCTGCTCCCTGCTGTGGGCTGCCTTTCCCATGCCACCCTCAGGCAGGCGGTACATCTGGGCAGATGACAGAGCCATGAGTATTTGTGGATAACCTTACTGTTAGCAAAAATAATAATCATTTTCAATGTTGTTGAGTGAGCTGGCAGCTCACATGAACTGGCCAGGCTTCGCTCTCATACTCATTAATTAGGATGGAGTGTTCTGAGATAATTATTGTTTCACTGCTAAGGTTAGAGTGCATGGCCTCACAAATACTAGAAGGTTCTTTACATCGACCTATGCTCCCAGCAACAGAAGACTTAGTACATAATTAAAGGAGATGTCGCGATGGATAAAATCATGTATGGTAAGCATGACGACCAGCAGAGTTGAGATCCCCAAAATCTATGTAAATGTCAGGCAGGTAAAATGGCTCCTGTAATCCCAACCCTCAGGTGACAGAGACAAAGGGAAATCAAGAGAACTCTGGGTTCACCAAGAGGGTCTGACATCAATAACTAAGATGGGAAGTAATTCAGGAAGAACTCAGCATCAGTTTCACTACACATGTGCTCATACACATACATGTGTGCCTATTCACACTCAAACATGCATACTCACACTATACACACACATACACTTGCAAAAACTACAACTTTAAAAGAATTCCAATCTATTTGACATAGACTTATTTGGAAGCCTATGTAAACATTCTAAAGAAAATTATAATCACTTCTGATACTATAACTCATAAATGATGACAATACATTGTGGTGTAACTCTAGACTCTTTGTCTATGCATATTTAATAGACATTTGTTTTTAATTTTTTTTTTGAGCCATGGTCTCATGTAGCCCAAGCTAGCTTCAAACTCACTACACAGCTGAAGATAACTTTGAACTTCAGATCCTCCTGCCTCTACCTGCCCAGTGCTAGGATCATAGGTGTATACATACACAGCCAGCTTGTGCTGTGATGTGCCCAGTATTGGGTTTTTCCCAACCTCAGACCTGCGACAGCCTCAGTCTTTTGACCTGGTTCGTAGTACTCAGCTTGAAATATCTCCTGTGGATCAGACCTCAAATTAAATCAGAAAATGGTTGGTTACTCCCACAGTACCCAAACATAGGTGAGCACATCTAACCTAGGTCAGTGCTGGGTATTACCTACTGATGTCTTCTCTCTCAACAGCCTGCATAGCACCATCCAGCAGTATGAAAGCTACAGGAATCTCCCTGGGAAGTATGAGATTGATTTCTTGATGTTCTAAAATCCAAACCATTTTTTTATGTCCTATCCACCAAACATGAGGTGTCTTCAGTAAAGGAATCTTGTCACCTTACCATAGTGAGCAGCCAAGAACATCACCAATAACCTGTGTTGTTTGGGAAAGCTTTATGGCTTGCCTGTTTTAGTTAGGGTTTCTATTGCTGTAGTGAAACACCAAGACCAAAGGCAAACTGGGGAGAAAATGGTTTATTTTGGCCACATTGTCATCCATCACTGAAGGAAGTCAGGACAGAAACTCAAGCAGGACTGGAACCTGGAGGCAGGAGCTGACGTGGAGACCCTAGGAGGAAGGATGCTGCTTACTTGCTTCATTTCCATGACTTGCTCAGCCTGCTTTCTTACAGAACCCAAGAGCACCAGCCAAAGGATGGCCCTTTCCCCATCACTCACTAATTAAGAAAATTCCCTACAGGCTTGCCTAAAGCCCCATTTCATGGAATCGCTTTTTTAACTGAGGTTCCTTCCTCTCAGATGACTTCAGCTTATGTCAAGTTGACATAAAACTATTCAGCACACTGATCAATAATTCATAAAAAGGGACCCTATGCCTGACACTAAAATGTTTATTCAGTAACCTATATCTTTTGATCAAAGTATTGTCCACCCATCAGGGTACTTGCATTAAAACTCCCTATTTTTAAAGTATTTATTATTTACAAAGTAGATCTACAACATTTACAAAATAATATTACAATAAATCCATCAGATTTCTTCATACATCCTCTCTAAGTTAAGAAAACAATGCTGGATTAGAGAGAAGGCTCAGCCTTTAAAAGAATTTGCTGCTCTGGCAGAGGACCCAAGTTTGGTTCTCAGTACCTACACAGTGGCTCATAAACACTAGTTCAGGAGATCTGATGACCTCTGTGGATACCAGGCATGCAAATGGAACATAATCATACATGCAGACAGAATACCTGTGATGCTGATTATTGGTTGTCAATTTGACTATACCTGGAATTAACTAAAAACCAAGGCATTGGGGAGGCACACCTGTGAAGAATTTTTAGTTAACAGGATCTTTTGCAGGACGAAGACCTGTAGTATAAGTTTCTGGCCCAGAGTAGCCCCATGATTTGGACCTGCCTGCTGCTGCTTAGGCCCCAAAAAATGACTTAATTTCATGCTGTTCGGCCTATGGCTCAGGCATATTGCTAGCTAGCTCTTTCATCATAAACTAACCCATGATTCTTACCTTGTTCAGCCATGTGGTTTGGTACCTTTTCTCAGAGGAGCACGGCTTTCCTCTGAGTCTGCTGGTGTCTTTCTAGCATCTCTACTCTTCCTGTTCTCAGAGTTTTCTTAGCCTGGTAGTCCCGCCCACACTTCCTGTCTGTCTTTAGCCAATCAGCGTATTTTATTAAACAAGTAGGTGGAACAATTATTTACAATGTAACAGAACATAATCGCATTACAAAAACCCACCTTAAATCCAGATCATTCGAAGTCAGAAGACCTACTTTAAATCTGTGCCACATCTTCTCATGGTTCCTTTATAAAGGACAGGGAAGAAAAAAGGTTGTGCTCTTTGCCTACTTGCCCTCCCAACTCACGGGTATTAGAGCCTATTTCTTAAGTATTCACCATATGCTGAAGGCCACCTAAGACATCCAGCCTTTTGAACTGAATAACTACTGGATTATTTGACTTTCTGTTGGACTAGGTGGCCCTCAGCTTGTAAGCCATTCTAGTGTGTGTGTGTGTGTGTGTGTGTGTGTGTGTGTGTGTGTGTGTGTGTGTGTGTGTGTTAGATTCATTATATCACTTCTGTTCCTCTAAAAAACTCTAACTAGGAGCTGGAGAAATAGCTCAGCAGTTAAGAGCACTGGTTTCTCTTAGAGATTCTAAGTTCAATTCCAGGTAGCTCAGCACTGTCTCTAGTGGAATCTGAATATGTCATCTGTTCTGCATAAAGGCAGAAAGTCAAAGAGAGTGCTCATACATAAAATAAATAAATAAATCTTAGAGGAGAAAAGAATCTTGACTAATACAACACTCATACATATAAAATAAGTAAATCTTTAAAAAAGAAAGAAGGAATAAAGGAAGGAAAGAAGACTGCCACAGGCCCAATACTAGAGCACTGCTCTCCAGAGGAAAATCCTGCCTTGAGGAAGAAACCCTATATTGCAGACCCATGACAAGTCCTGTCAGAACAGCCCAAGAGGATGAACAGACAAAGCCAGAGGATAAGCAGACTGCAGCACCCCATCCCAGAAGTGAGCCCCTTAGCTACAACAGACAACATGGAAGCCACTATTATGGCAACAATACCCAGAAACAAATACTGTTCCTAACAGATGGCTAGGACTTGATAAACAATTAACAGCCTCCCCAATTATTATCTCCACTTCCAACCAGACCAAGTCATGCATGTGCCCTTCTGCATTCTAGCCTCTTTCTGGCAATCCCAACTACACCTTCCCCATGCTGCCAGTCTCCAACCAGGGCATGCCAGTTCTTTCTCCCTGTTCCCAGATGAAGTATCCCCTCTCAATGCCCTGCCTCCAAGACTCTGCTGAGATGCTAGGGATGTCACTAACCTTTCCTCTACTGCAAACAGCACCCATGGATTTTGCTCTTCCCACTCAGTTGATCTTTGTCCACATCCTAGTCATATGTCTCATTGTGGTGCCAAAATGCCTGGCAAAAAAAGGGTTTGTTCTGGCGTATAGTTTGGGGTACACCCCATCATGGTGGGCAAGCCAGGGTGACAGGAGTGTGAGGCAACTGGTCACATGGTAACCACACTCAGGAAGCAGAGAGAGATGCGGGTGCTCAGCTGACTTTCTCACTTTTATTCAGTCTGGGGTAAATGGGATGGTGCCACCTACAGCGGTGTGAGATCTTCCCCCTCAAATATCCTAATCTATGTAATTCCCTCCAAACATGCTCATAGACTTATTTCAATGATAATTCTAGATCCTGTTAAATTGACAATCAAAATTGACCATCATGTCTTTAATCCCAGCACTCTAGAGGCAGAAGCAAGTGGGTCTCTATGAGTTCAAGGTCAGCCTGGTCTGCATAGTAAATTCCAGGCAACCATAACTACATAATAAGATTGTCCAAAAAATTGAATATCACAGTCTGTTTCCACAGACTTGTCATGGCCACATGGCCAGGTGTCATCAGAATACAGCAGCATCAGTAAACAAAAGAACTATGACATTGAAATGCACTTGAGATTCTTATTTGCATGTCCACCCCTGCTCTGAACAATTCCACAACCACCTACTGCAGGCTCCTTCCTTTCCCACTGCCTCACCATGCCCCCCCATACCTCACCATGTTCCCCACGAGCCTCATCATGCCCCCCACACCCCACCA
>PVIH01030909.1:0-11530 GCA_004025045.1 Sigmodon hispidus | reverse complement strand
GAAAACCAATTCAGCTTAAGACTGATAATGGCCCAGGATATACCGGACGTCAATTTACAACCTTCTGTGCACAGATGGGAGTGCAATTGATCCATGGCCTGCCTTATAACCCCCAAGGGCAAGGCATAGTGGAAAGAGCTCACTGCACACTCAAGGAGTGCCTTATTAAACAGAAAGGGGGAATAGGCCATGGCTGCACCCCAAAGGAAAGACTTTCCCTAGCTCTCTTTACTCTTAATTTTCTAAATTTGGATGCCCATGGGGCTGCGGCAGCAGACCGGCACGCCAATCCAAGCACTATGCAGAAAGGACTTGTGAAATGGAAAGACATCCTCACAGGCCGCTGGTGCAGCCCGGATCCTGTTTTGACATGGGCGAGAGGGTCTGTTTGTGTTTTCCCCCAGGATAGAAATGATCCAGTTTGGGTACCGGAGCGTCTGACTAGGAAGATTCAATCGGAAAAGGTAAATGAGGCCGGGGAGCAAACAGACGATGCAGAAGCTCCTGTTGCTGGCCCTGATGGTGCAGATAAGTGCTTGCCATAATTGCACCATCTCATTGGCTGCCATAGGAGCCGCAAGCCATATAGTGCAGATTGCACAGATTTTGAATGTGGTCTCGGCTAATGTAGTACAGGCCCTAGACATACAGAAGAATCTTATTGCCCAGTTAAAAGGGGGCTTGATGCTTATTAATCAAAGGATCGACCTAGTCCAAGAGTAGATTGATACTCTTTGGCAGCTGGCTGAGCATGGCTGTGAATGGAAGTTTCCAGAATTATGTGGGACTAGTGTACAATATCAGAACTTTATTCATGCTGTAAATCTGTCTAAACAGTTGTCAAGTTATCTTTTAGGAAACTGGATTGGTGAATTCGAAAACTTGACGGCCCAGCTGAGAGTGACCATGGTGATCGTGAATTCTACCGGAGTGGATGAATGAGGACCTGGCAGAAGGACTGGCGTCCTGGTTCTCTGCCACTATGGATCACCAGAAAGAGTGGGTGGGAATGGGAGCTCTGGCGAGCCTGATGGTGCTGATATTCCTAGTTTGCCTGTGGTGCATTTGCCGTGTTAGGTTCCTTCAGTGTCGCGATGCAGCCACGATTGTCCAAGCATTTTTCAGCCATTGGAGTCGATCAGTCCCCCTAAGCTTGTTTGGCCTCCCTAAAGGAGAAGCCTTAAGAATGTTTTGCAGGATGTGAGGCTTAGCACTGCACATGAGTACTCTGGCTTATGGGAACTCATGAGGAGTATGTCTGGTTGCACGCAGGTTGACACCCAACTGCCTACCTCTGTGAAAAGGGTGTCGGACAGGTCAGGGAATGTCTGGGTGGATGACACCCGGAGCGATACTTGTACATGTTCCTTTTGCACTTCAGAGACTAGACCTCTGCTTCTGCCTGCCTTTTTTTTTTTTTTAATAAAGAAGGGGGAACTGTAGGGAGCTGATTGTACCGTGCCCTAAAGATGGCGCCGGTTTCCGCCTTCAGCCCTCCCGAGGGTTAGTGCTCTCGGGAGTAAACAACTCCTTTTTTGGCTGTAGGCGAGGATGGTGGCTTGCTTCCACGTCCTAGGACCTATGGGCGATGTCCACGTAGCTTGCTGGGGTTGGAGGCCCAGAGGGTATTTAGCCACGAGCGGGCTTCCCCCCGGGGTTGGAAGTCAGAAGTCAGAAGATTGTGCACAGGTCCTGAATAAATGGCTGGAGAGAAGAATCCTGAGTCGCTTCTTCCTTGCTGGCGAGGTTGGGCGCGACAGATGCTGATGGATAATTTTATGGGTATAGTAGTCTGGGCTAGCAGCAATGATCTTTTAGTGTTTGGATAACATCTAATCAGGACCTTCTTGTTTTCATTGTTTCTATTGATTAATATGGTGTTATTCTGATGGGTTTGCTTTTGCAAGTAATTTGGCTTTTTTCCTTTGCAGCTCTTAGTATTTCTTTATTTTTTAGTTTTAGTGGCTTGATTATTATGTGGTGAGCAGACATTTTTGGGGGTGTCTAGTCTATTTGGTGTTCTGTAAGCTTAGAGTATCTTTTTAGACAGTTTCTTCTTTAGATTGGAAAAGCTTTCTTTTATGATTTTGTTGAATTTCTTATCTGTGCCTTTAAGCTGGCATTCTTCTTCTATTTCAATTATTCTCAGGTTTGGTCTTTTCATGGTGTTCCATATTTATTTCTTGGACATTTTTTGTTATGCCTGTTTTTGATTTTAGTGTGTTCTTTCACTGTTGTATGTATTTACACTATTGAATTTTCCACTTCAGAGATTCTCTTTTCTACCTCTTGCATTCTGTTAGTCATGCTTGCCTCTGTAGTTCCAGTTCATTTCTTTATATTTCCTATTTCCAGTATTGCTTCAGTTTTTGTCTTTTTTATTGCTTCTATTCCAATTTTTAAATCTTGAAATGTTTTCCTTCATCTGTGTGATTCTACTCTTGGCTTTCTTGGATTTCTTTATTTTCTTTCAGGGATGTTAATATCTTCCATTTTATGTTTGTATTTTCTTCTAGTTCTTTAGAAAAAATATATTATCTTTTAAGACTTCTATTATCTTCATAAAGTTATTTTACAGTTGTTTCCTTCTGTTTCTTCTGCATTGCCATCCTCATGTCTTGATGTTTTACAACCACCAGATTCTGGTAGTGCCATGTTATTCTTTATATTGTTACATGTACTCTTGCATTGGCATCTGCCAATTGCTGGCTTGGTTTACTGAAGGATTTGTCTGAATCTTAGAGACTTGATTTTGGTGCAATCTCTTCTGGGTGTGTCTGTGTCTCAGAAAGCCTCTCCTGATCTAATCTGGGCTCTTGGTCCACTTGGAGATAGTGTATTGTTTTTCACAATTAACTGTTCTTGGTGTAATAAAAGCTGGCTGATTCTATGTCTCAGGGATCTAATCTTGGTCCAATATACTCTTGAACCAGAGGGAGCTCTTGATTCAATAATTTCTGGTGTATTGTGGGTCTCAAGTACCTTTCTTAATTCAGTAGATGTTGACACACTGGGAGTCTCGGGTAGCCATTCTTGATCTAATATGAACTGAAGAACTGTATGTCTCAGGGAACTACTCTTGATCCAGCAGGTGCTGGGAGACTGTGGGCCTCAGGTTGCCGATGATGTTGCCAAGTGATGAGGTGTGTTGTGGGTTGTGGTAAGACTTTTTAGTTGCAGAAGTTCAGTGACCTGAATTTTACTGGGGCTTCTGGCCTGCAGGAGCTCTCCCTGCTGGCCTGGATTTAAGGGAGAGATCAGTTGGGGTATGGTTCCAAGGGCTGTGTTCCAGGGCCTGGGTGCTGGAGACTAGGCTTTCTCTGTGCCTGGGCTGGTTGGAGTGTTACTCACCTCTTGGTCCAATTGGGGCTGAGTCTCTATGGATCCTGGTTCTGGGTTCTATTATAATACCAAAGAACTCAAGCAATCAAAGTTGTCCTGTAAATGATGGTGGCTAAAAACTCAAAAATCTTCCTGATTCTGTCTTTTGAGTGCTAGAATTAAGTTATGTGACACCATGCCTGGCTTCCGGAGTTTTTCTTAACTCACTGAAACTTAACTCCAACTGTCTAAGCCTTCTAGAGGCACAAGATAAAAGCCTTATGGGAAACTCATCCAAGGCTGTCTGATGCTGAACATGGGAACAGAGATGCTTCAACATTTGCAAAGCAAAAGCCCATAGACTAGTTCCCAATCTTTATGGTATCAGAAAGTTGAGATTCTAAGGCTCAAAGCCCTTCTAAAGACCCTCATTTCTTGATGAAAAAGAATAAAAAGTTTCCTTTTAAAGAAATCACATGGATCTGAAGAATTGCTAGCGATGCTTACTCTGGAGACTGAGCTGAGGAGGGATGCTGAGTCAGGCCTCTCAGGGTAAGGAGTCACAGGTTCTTATGACTTTTAGGTTTCCTGTGGTTCTTAGCTCTAAGGAAGTACCACAAAGACTTTAGTTTAAATCATCATTATGTCAGGAAACTTCAGAGTCTGCCCCTAAAGTAAAGCTTCTCCTTAAATGAATCCACTCATGGGCTGTGTTCTGACATCTCTCTTTTTTTTTATTAATTGTATGATATGCAGAGTGGTTCTAATTTAGGATTTAGAAAATAAATCTAAATGTCATTTGATGCACAAGTATTCTCTAAGTAAGTCAATTATAACCACCAGTATAATACTGAAAGTATTATACATTATAATTGGATTCATTAGAATTCAAAATACATCTACTAATATTAGTTACATTAATATATTTATGAGAAAAATATATTGATTAACTTGAAAAGACACCCATATTTTTGTTATTTCTGGAATCTCGTAGAATGTACCCTCATATAGGTCATTTTATAGGATTACAAATGCTATGTTTTCCTATGCAAATGTGAAGTGATTCAATTCCAAAGAAAAATTAAACTCTGTCCCTTCTTCAAATGAATGAATGATTTCATTTCTGCCTCAAGGTCCAGTCATAAACACAGAGTCATTAGTAAAGATAACAGGAGCTGCATCCATCTAATCCACAAGTTGAAAGAAAGGAGGATGAGGAATGTAAGGCCTACTCAGAATAAGAATATAACACTTTCTCAGAGTCACTCACCACAGATGCACAGGTCAACACAGCTAGCATCACCAGAAAAGGAATTGTCATGTAACACAGGGCTGTGTGTGCTTCATAAATAACTTTTCCCTTGGCACACAGGACCTTAACTTGACCCCAAGTGGACAGACTTGACTTCTGATAATATAGTCAATAACTCCTTTTGCTCTTTATCTGAAGGGCTGTCTTCTCCCCCTCTGACATTGTATTTGATATCCTGGGGTCAGAGTAGCCAAAGAAGAATTCATGTTCCAATGAATCCATCTGCAACCTCATAGGCCTATTTAAAGGCAGCTAAGAATGTTTTGTAGAGAAGTGTTTTTTGAGCTCTTCAACATCTACCACTTTTAGATAAATATTTTAAAATTTAAGAGAAAATAAGAAAAGTGCAATAATATCCCTTGGGTGCTCACTCTCTTTTATTTTTTTAAATAATTGCAGTTTTAATGTTCTAGGTGCTTTTTCACTTTTTCCTGACATTGAGGATTATAAGAAACATCTGTAATATTTTTTAATATTTTATTCCTTACAGATTTTTTTTTAAATTTTTTTTACTATTATAAGCTGGTACAACTGTCAGTTTTTATTGGAGTAGGCATTCCCATAAAAACAGAAGTTTGTATATGAAGAAAGCACATTGCATGAGAATTTTCTGAAATATAACTGAAAAAATTATGCATTAATGCAGACATGCAAGTATTGCATCTGAGGCACAAAAGCAAAGTGAATGACATCCATTTGTTATAATTTATTAGTTTTTAGTATCTGGAATTAACTCCAGCTATATGACTAAGACAATGTAAGTCAACACTGGAGTTGACTTTCTTTGTGGCAAAAGTTAGCCACTAGGCAAGAAGTGCCCTTACCTTAATTGATGATAGTATGATGCCCAATATGGACAAGCAAGACACACACACACACACACACACACACACACACACACACACACACACACACAAAACCTGCCAAACATTATCAGGACAAGGTTGGAAGTTCTTAAAGAACATCCTGCTTCACAGAAGTCTGTCAGATATGCTAAGTCTGTAGGCCAAAAATGGATGCTTCAACACTACAGAGGAAACATGGGTAACTATCCTGGAAGTCAGCTGTTTCAATTTTTACATTTTTTGGAAGTCATTTACTTGCATTTCCTGTTTACTAATTAATATTATTTTCTTTTTGTGTTTTTGAGGGAGTTGAAGATGAAATAGTTATAGTCTTCTAGTGACAGTTTTAGAAAAGAAACTCACTAAGAGGTTAAAGTGTATAAGTTTGAGAGCCATCAAAGAATAGTTTTTAGTTAGTGATACATTTTAGATAGAAAGTGAATTAGGAACAATCCTCTGGACTTACCAAAATAGGATAAATAATGGAATATTTTCTTTGAATTTGTCCCTTTTTTCTGGACTAGATATTACTGATATATTTTTGCTTGTACATATTATGTATAGTTATTGTACCTGTTGTATATAGTTCTTATATTATTTATAACATTCACTTTTATTTTGACACAAAAGAACATAAATTTAATAGAATTAGTCTAGAATATAAGAAATTCAACCACAGAGCCAAGCCATGAAAGTCAGGGAGTGGCAATCCACACCTTTTTCTATTTTTTTTCTTTTATTTTTCTTATTGTTTTTTGAAAATCAATATCAAACATTATATAAAAAAGCAAAACATTCAGAATAGATAACAAAAAACCCATAAGGCAATAAAACTTCTCTTTTCTCTAAAATACATGAAACATAAAAAAATAAAATCTAAAGTTTCTCAAGCCAGGTTAGGCTCAGCTACAGATAAAGAAAGCACAGTAGGTTACAGCTAATGCCTAAGGATGCACTATGGCCACAACAAATTTCTTTATATATATGAGAGTACATTCTACAAGATTCCAGAAATAACAAAAATATGGGTGTCTTTTCAAGTTAATCAATATATTTTTCTGATAAACGTATTAATGTAATTAATAGTAGTAGATGTATTTTGAATTCTAATGAATCCACTTATAATGTAAAATACTTCCATTGTTGTACTGGTGGTTATAATTGGCTTACTTAGAGAATACTTGTGCATCAAATGACATTTATATATATTATTTGGTGATTTTACATCATACACCCCATCAAACTCAGTTATGAGACCTCTCAGATTCATGCCCACTCTTATGATCCTAGCTTTAGGAATGTTGAAAGAGGAAGATAAGAGAACTGAGTGGAGGAAGAGAAGAAGGTTTCTCAGCATTTCCACACACTTCCTTAGTGGGCTAAGAAGAGAGAGGTTTGGAATCTTAGGATTTCTGTAAAGACAGGCCCGAGAAGCTGGATAATGAAAAGTGGCTGTGGATTTTATTCCTGTATCTCTCTGATATTCCAGCTTTCCCCCAGTATTTGGCTCTGAGTTTATTATATACCAAATAGAATTTGTGCAACACAGCATAAATAGGATGTTCTTGTACAATTTGCTTTACTTGTTTAAGTAGGAGGTAGTATTGTACATGTAGTTTATGAGAATTAATGTTTAGTGTTGGTGATTCTTTTCTGAAGAAGTACAAATAGAGCAGGTAAATGCATTCTCTTCTTGATTTATTTTCATCTGTAATATAACCAGATGTTTGGAGTATGCACAGAAAATGGTAATAAACAAAAGGTTGTGTATGGATTTTAAATGGATATTGTAGCTCCTATAGTAATGAGAGTTACCAGGATGTGAAGACAAAATTGATGCAATTGCTATCACTGTTAATAATTGTACAACATGAACAAAATATTAAAAAATAAGAGCTTATAAATCAATTCTAATAGTTTAATCAAAACAGTCAGTCCTACTTGTTGGGATAAGATGAAAGAAATATTAGTAAACTGATTACTATCCAGATCACAAAGTCCTCCTATACTGTTGGATGAGCCATCAGGAAAAAAAGTGTCTGCCCAAAAAGTGGAATAAGATTGAACAAACTTTTGAATGAAAAGTGTAGTTTTATAAGAATATCCTGGATTTGTTAGCCAGATAATGATTTCCTATCCTTCCATAGTAGTCTGCAAATAACATCTGAAAATCCAAGGAGTTCTATAACATTCTTAAAGATACTTGTGAATTACAGTTTATATAATACAGCAAGGATCAAATCCATATAATTTTTGATATTACATCATCTCTTGGTTAACTAATTGAGGAAGAAAAGTAAGGTATAGAGTATTTTATATCTCTTATGGTGTAAGTAAGTTTATCCTCTTGTGCTATAATGCCTGTAGGAAATAATTTAATGGGGAAATAAATAAGTTTCAAGGCAGTCACATGATAAATAAATTTCTCTTCTAGCCTCAATTTAAATAGCCTTAGCTCTTTTTTGTCTCTCAAAATGTTATGTGAAGACTTCCCAATGCTGCTTCTCCTTCTTGAGTTTTAAATAGATTAGGTAGTACATAATTAGATTTCCTTAAGGTACAGTGTACCCAATTAATATTCTATAATAATTTGTGAAAAATTTTAAGTTTTTAAATTGTTTTGTCTAATGGGTAGTATTCGTTGTTTAATGGGTGTTTTAGTAACTAATTTTTGCAGATATTGCACAGTGTCTAATATTTTCACCAATTCAGGCACATATAGGTCCATTTTATGTAGCACGTTTTGAGTCATAAAGTATTTGGATTGTAGCTTTTTCTTTTTGGAAGTGACTATTAGAATATTATCCAGACATTGAATAAAAAAAGTCTGAGGAAAGGCTGGCCTTGCAGGCTCTAAAATATTTCCTACATAGTATTGACACGATATCAGGGAGTTTGTTATGCAAACAGTCTATAAACACTGAAACTAACGTTCTTTGTATTTGAGTGAGGAAACAGAAAAGGTGAAATGCATCTTATCATCTGAATGAATATGTATAACATGAAAGCAGTCTTTTAAATCCAAAACTATTAAAGGCCAATATTTAGGAATAAGGGTGGATATAGGTAAACCAGGCTGTAAAGCCCCCATTTGCCACATGGTGGTAGTAATATTCCATAAAACAATCAACAATTTCTACTTCCTTTTGAAATCATGAGAACAGAATTCCAGAGAGAAAAGGGATGTTTTATGTGCCCCTTATCCAACTGTTCTCTAACTGTGGAAAGCCTGTAACTTTTCTCTAGAAAGGGACCATTGAGGTGTCCAGACAGATGCACTGAATTGGGTGTTTCCCCAATGTTGCTTAATCTCATTAGAGCTCATTGTTTCTAACCCTGTCAGGGTTGAGTTTATTTCTATGAGAGACTTTTGCAGGATATTTGCTCACACTGTGAACCCAGAGATTGCATTATTTCATAGAAAGAGCCATTTCTAGCTGTAGTGTGCCTCAGCCTCAGCACACAACTTTTATCCAAGAGCTTTAGGTTTGAATATTGTAAATAAAATCAACCATAGGTCAAGAGGAATAGTAAGCACCCAGTTGACAGAAAAAAAAAAAAAACAACAACAAAACAGAGAAAATAAGAGGAAGTCAGGAGGATGGAGAGGAGAGGAGGGGGGGTTAGAAACTAGGAGAGAGGGACATCTGCGTGGAAAAGTTTTTGTTTAAACCAGTTTAGGAGAAAGCTTTTTTTCTGGGACAACTAGGAAGCAGCTTGGTGCTCTCTCTGCCTCTCAGAGTTAGCAGGTTTTTATCCCAGCATCTGTCTCCCGGGTCTTTATTGATAAAATAGAACAATAGAGATTTAGTCATAAGCAGGACATCCCAGAAGCCATTTTTTTCATAGTTATAATCATCATCAGCTCCATAATCAATTGACCCTGTAAAAGGTTTATTTCTTATTTTTAAATCCTATGTTTTACACCTTTCTTTTAATAAGGGATCTTAAAGCTGTAGTTTTAGATCAACTCTTGTGACCCAATAAAAGTCAAACTGTTCCAAGCAGGATAAGTCCTCAGTATCCTGTATGTGACTTAAAGGTCACTAATGAGGGGAAACAGCAGTATCTTTAGGACAAGGAACATCAATAGCAGTATTTGCTTGAGTTGCAGCTTATAATGAAAGAAAAGATTGATTACAGTCTGAAGATGGCACAAATGTTATTGCTTTTGGATTTAACCCTCTAATTTTGTGAGGCCTGAGGGAGGACTTTCAATCCATTTTCCAGGTGTTGGCTGGTATTATTGTTGCTAGGTAACGAGCTGCTGTCTTTATCATACTTAGTATGGCATGTCCAATGTATTTCTTTTATTTTTCATTTAAGACATAAACAAGCTCTTTGATTTTGAGCTTTCAGTTGTTGAAAAGGCAGTTTTCATTGTTTAATTAAGTGGCCAGGTCAGTCATAATTAAAATATTTTTCTAACATCTGTTTCTGAACAGTATATGTTTCTAAAGCAACTAATTTTGCTCTGCCATATGTCCCATAATTCTATATAAATGCATCTGCTATATCTGTGGCCTGATTAATCCTTGGCAATCTTCATTGGCATTATCAAGATCCAGCTGTTTTAATAATAGCTTTTGAATTTGATTTCCCTTTGTTTATTATTGTAAATAGTATCATTGAGTTTCCCTATGAAATCAGCACAAGGCTCAGAGTATAATTTTTATATAACTGGACTCAAAATCAGATCGTGTATCAATTTTCATCCAGGCAGCAATAGCTACATCCCTCACATGTAGAGGGGCTGTGGAAGGTAAATTATGCAACTGATATTTTGTTGCTGTTCATCTGCCAGCAACTGTCAGCATTTCATATATGATATTTCCAGGATCATCACTCCTTTGGCTTAGTTATGACCTCTTTTCATGGGCTTCATGAATGTAAGCCAATAATATAAAAATCTATGGCAATCATTGGGCAGTATTATGCTAAGCAGAAAGATATTTATAACAATATGGAGCATTTCTATAGGAAGTGCCTGGGCCCTGGGCTGATCAGCATAAAATTAATAGAAGCCTGTGTGTGATTATTTGAGGCTAAGTGCGGCTGAGAGTGGGTCCAAACTGTAAAGTCTGGTCCAGAAACCTTATATAACAAAAAACATTACTATATTTCTATTTCCTGATATGTATTTAAGTGATATCTAACATTTTATGACTGTAAATATATTAGATATAAATATTTTTATTGTTCACTCTGTGTCTATGTCTTTTGTGTATTTACTGTGAGATTTCACTAGGGTAGAATACAATTTCCAAACTATAAAGCTATATAATTTAATCTTTAGCAATTTTTACTAAATTATATCCAAAGGGCTTGAATCCTTCTTTCCCCTTATCAAGATAAAGACACCTATTTCTTCACTGAAAAACTCTATTTTTAGATATTTTAATTTTTCTACTTAAAAATTTTAAGAATAGTCTATAATAATTGACATTTGGTTTAGAAAAAAAAAATCTTTCATTATATCTACATCCAATCCCTGACAAACATTTTGACTTTATTGAAAATGCGCTGAAAATACCAAGCACAACTTGCAAGGCTGGGGAGGAGTTGATGAATGAATTCCTTTTCCCTGTCATGCCCTAGCTTGGCATGGAAATTTAGCTTTTCCATAGGCTCTGCTAAGTCCTCACTAAGAAATGTAAGCAATACAAGATTAGATTGATTATCATCTTCTTCACTGATGCCTTTGGGTATCTGCAGGCAAGGAAGGGTACATATTTGAAAGAGGCTCCTGACTGCTACATCTGATAAACACCTTCAGCAATGTAGCAGGATACAAGATTAACTCAAAGAAATCAGTAGCCCTTCTATACACTAAAGATAGAAGAGCTGAAAAAAAAATAAGGGAAACATTACCCTTCATATTAGCTGCAAATAGTATTAAATACCTTGGAGTAACTATAACCAAAGAAGTAACAGACCTATTTGACAAAAATTTTAAATCACTGAAGAAAGAAATTGAAGAGGATATCAGAAAATGGAAAGCTCTCCCATGTTCCTGGATTGGTAGGATCAACATAGTAAAAATGGCAATTCT
>PVIH01030908.1:0-11534 GCA_004025045.1 Sigmodon hispidus | reverse complement strand
GTCTTTGTCCAAGGATTGCAAGATCACTGTTGGAGAATGATGATATGGTATAAATTATTAAACATAGAATCTTGGTTATCAAATATGGGGAAATGAGAAGAAGGTCTGGTTTACATTACTGTCTCTCTTTTACAGGATCCAGACTTGTCTTATAAATTGTGGAAGACAAAGAAGGATTGAAGCACTCCTTGGATGTCCTTTATACTTCAGATAGAATAAGTATAGTAAGCTTATATCCAGAAGGCAAGTTGATGACTGCTTTCTGGCTTAATTTTTGATATAAATTTCTACTCAGTATGTAAAGAATAATAAATAAATGCTTGCCCCGCATCCTGAAAATGTGTATGAACACAGGCTACCTCCTTGAATAAGTTTCACATTGATAATACTTTAGCATACAGACTTACAATCCTGGTTAGCAGACCTAACCCAGGATTTGTAGCTGTATAGTCAACACTGCCTTAATTCATTTGTGCTTCTAAATTAAAATATCACTGACTGGCTCCCATAGAGTATATTAATTTGATTTTCTCAGTTCTGGGGCTGGAAAGGACACCATGAAGGTATCAGATGCACTAGAGTCATGTGATTCTGGCTTATTGTGGCCCTAAGGTGGTCTTACTGTTGGTTTTTCGCCTGAGATCAGACACACACTATCAGTGCCCCAACTAGAGTTTATTCAGGAAAGTTGCCAGTGAGTACAAGGGCAGAGAAGTGAAAGAGCAAAGAGAATGGCTTTCATGTAGCATCTCCTTTTAAGAGAGCAAGTAGGCACAGATTTACGTAACCATGTGTACAGGCTTGCCCTCCATATGAGGCATGTTCTGCTGGCGTGATGTTGGGTTTACCACATGGTCACTGAGTGCCAGGAATTCTTATCTCACCCTTACATTTGTTATAAAAAGAAAGCCGGGTTAATTAGAGGGGTGGCAGGGGTATACGGATTGGACCAGAACTGGGTCTACTTATCTCTTAAGGCTGCTTCAAGCTGTCTTAAGGGTGAAGTCTGTCTTCAGAAGATGAAAGCTGTATCTTCTGGTGGTTGGTTGCTGGTTTTGTGGCTCATTTTCTGCAGTCTGGGTGAGCTTAAGGCATGGGATGATGAATTCTCATTTTCTAGAGCTTGGAAAAAACCTATGAGTTAGTAAGAGAACCTTGGGAAGTAACAGAATTCAGATGACAAGGGGTCTGGAGATCAGATTAAGAGAAGAGGAAATAGAGGGAGAGAAAGAAGGTTCGAAATTGGAACACGTATAACCTTAAATTAGGCTTTGCCTATATTGTATTGAAAGACCCCAACCTCAAAATTTCCACAAGGCCAATTAGCTGAGAGTCATCCCGTGGGCAAAACCTCAGTATATCAGAGAGCTGACAGTCGGGAATTATTTAACCAATTAGCAAGGAGTCATCCTGCAGGCAAAGTCTCAGTATATCAGTCAAGGTTTCTTAAAAAGATAAGGAAGGCCATGGGAGGGTGAAGAGACCAGGAGTGTCTAATCTTAACAGAAACCAGATGTTCACAACACCTCCAGGATCAAAAACTTTACAGCCTTGCCCCAAAGTTGAACCTTATTACATCACCCATTAGCAGGAACTTTACTGACTGAATAAAAAGAAAGAGTGTTCTTTGTGGGGGCGCTCAGTTGGCGGAAGCTGCTGATCACCCACAGGTACCTGTGTATTAAAATTACCTCATGTTATTACAGCCTGGGACTTGTGCATGAGTTCTTGGGGCTGGGGTCCCTGAGGATCTTTCAGTATATAAACCTTGAGGTGCTGTTTTGTGTTTCTTCCTTTTATGGACTCCAGTGGCCAGTGGCTGCACAATAAAGTTTGTGGATCTCTAGTAGGTCTGGGGATGGGAAAAGGTTAAAATGTCCTGTTTTTTGTTTACCTATTTTCAAGGTTAAAATGGCTTCTAGTTTCTTTTCTTTAGATCCTCAAGGGGTGGTGATCAACTGTTTTTGGATGGTAAAATGGTTTCTGGAATTTTCCATTCACTAAGCATCAGCTGGAGGGTTAATGTATGTGGGTGAGGGGGAGGGTGAAATACTTCAGAGCTTTTTGTTTGCTGGTAACTGTCTTTTGACTTTGGCTCTGAGAAACAGGCTGGAATGAAAAATTCAGAGACAGAGAATTTTAGGGAAAGGTGTCTAGTGACACAAGGATTCTGGGTGTTCACCTGGGAGGCACAAGTAAAGAGTCCAGGAAGAAGTTACTGGCAACTCCTCATTGCTATTACTATCAATTTTATTGAGCATTTAGCTTTCTACAGCACTAAATAAACACAAGCCATGATCAAAAACAACAGAAACAACAGCAGAAAGCCAGTTATTTACAAGCACTTTCCAGTTTAGCTGAGATCAAATAGCACACATAAAATAACTATATAATAAGTTTTAGGCACATGAGAGGCCATCCCAGGGCTATCCTTAGAAAAGGAGAAATGTAACATGTAGATATACTCCACTAAGTCCTAGATAGAACCATGAGAGTAAATAGACACACAGAGTTTATCCCAGACGCATAAGACACAGTACTGTTTGGCAGAACATGAGTAGATCTCTGATTCATCTTGCAGTGAACGTACAGTATCAGAATCCTCATATTCCTATGCTGGTGTATTACTAGTTGTTTAGGATGGGGATGTAAATGGAGTATAACGTGTGTGTACAAGTAAGAAAGGAAAGAGGGCTGTTGCATGTCTAGTGATGAAAATGGGAATTATGATTTATTGCACACACCACACTTTAGTTAAAAAATGAGAACACTAGTATGCAGGGTTTTTTTTTTTTTTCTTTTTATCTTATCGGCCCATTGCTCAGATCCCAAATAAATACATGGAGACTTATGCTTACTTATAAATGCCCAGCCTTAGCTTGGCTTGTTTCTAGCCAGGTTTTTTCAGTTACATTATTTTGTTTTTCTTTAATTATTATTATTATTTATTGCCTCTGGGATTTTTACCTCTTTATTCTATATATCTTTGTTTCCTTCTTACTCCGTGACTAGCTGTGTGGCTGGTGGCCAGTCCTGGCATCCTCTTCCCCTTTCCCTCTCTCACTCCTCCCTCTCTTCTTCTCCTATCTATTCTCTCTGTCAGCCCTGCCCATCTGTTCTCTTGCCTACCTATTGGCCACTCAGCTCTCTATTAGACCATCAGATGTTTTTAGGCAGCCAAAGTAACACAGCTTCACAGAGTTAAACAAATACCACCAAAAAGAATGGAACAAGTCTTTGCATCATTAAACAAAAATTCCACAGCATATATGAATGTAACGTAACATTTTTTAAACTAATATTCCAGAATACTAGCATGCAAGAAAGAATAGCACATATGTCATATGTTAGGAAAATATGTCACTGAATGGGTGAAATGTAGAAGTTTTGGCATGAATATCCCAGTGATCTTGAAGGAAGGAAAAAGAGACAGATAAAGAGGAGGATGTCAGGGCATCAGAGATACTTGCTTCTGCTGCTGTGATAAACATCATCACCCAAAGCAACATAGTGGATTAAAGGGTTCACTTCATGTTATTTTCAAGTCAGCATCTACTGTTGAAAGTAGAAGGCTATGAAGAAATGCTGCTTAGTGGCCTAGCCTCTGGCTCATGCTCAGCCAGCTTTTTAATATAGCCCAGGCCCCCTGCTCAGGGATGGTGCTGCCAACAGTATCCTAGACCTATCCACATTCATCTAAAAAATAGATTTTCTAGTGTAAAGTTGTATCATGGTCGATACTTCTCCAAACAAAAGCTTGTCAGGCCTATCATAGCAATAACCCAGTCCCTGATACGAACTTCTGTCTAAGTTAGGGTTTTTATTGTTGTAAAGGGACACCATGATCACAGAAACTCATAAAGAAAAACTTACTAAGAGCTGGCTTAAAGTTCAGAAGTTTAGTTCATTATTGCCATAGCAGAAAGCATGGTGGCATGCAGGCAGACATGGTTCTGCAGAAGTACCTGAGATTTCTACACCTAAGTCCACAGACAGTAGGAAGAAAGATGCTGGGTGTGGCTTGAGCATTTAAAACCTAAAAGCCCATTCCAGTGACACCCATCTTCCAACAAGTACACAGCTAATAGTGCTACTTCCCATGAGTCTCTGGAGGCCATTTTTATTTAAGCTGCCACAAACTATAAATCTAAAGCACACTTTTTCTTATGTAAGTTGCCTTGCTCTTGATGTTTTACCATAGCAATCAAAAAGGACATCTGAAAAAGGAGGATCTGAAAAATTAATATTTGTTCTGTGTCATACTAAACAGAGAGCTCACTGACAACAGTGGCTTAGGAGGTAGTTAAGAGAGACAAGGAACTCTATATGACAATTTTTCTATCAAGTGAACTAAGACACAAAGAGATTCATGTTTTATTATAGCAATTGCAGTCCCCATGCCTCTGGATATTAACTGTTGCCACCTTACAGACCAATCACAGCGCCAGTTGACAATGATTAAGTACAGTCATACAGTTGGTGGTTGTAGGTGGATATTTCATCAGTACTGCAGCTCCCTAATAATGATATGGAGACATCTTTGTAATTATGAAAGCTTGGCCAGCAGCTTAGGCTTCTTTCTAACCAGCTCTTATAACTTCATTAACCCATATCTTCTAATCTACATTCTTTTACGTGGCCTGGTTGCCTTTATTTGCAATGCCCATGCTGCTCTGTGTCCTGATGTGTCTCTTCTCCTCCTCCTCCTCCTTCTTCTTGTCCCTGTGCCTGGAAATCCTGTCTAGCTATTGGCGATTTAGCTTTCCTTATTATATATTTACTGTAAAGGAATATTCCTTAACAGATAGACACCTCTTCCTCATGGTTTTGACAACACTGCCATTGATTGTGGTCACAAAATCATGATATTCAAGTTTTTGTAATACCATGACTAAATCTTATCTAGAGTAACTAATACAGGAATAGGTGTTAGGTCTTGTAAATATCAGTGCTGAGAGTTCCTCTACCTCACACCATCCTAACCCATAACTGACAATTTCAAATGTTAGGTTTACTACTTTTTACATTTGATTTATGTTTTTATATTTGATTTTTGATGTGGGTTGGGGAAGAAATGTGCCAGCATTCCTATATGGAGGAGTTGTTACTTTACTAGAATGTGGGTCCCATGGATCAAGCTCAGAGTGTCAGGCTTAGTGACAAGTGTCCTTGTCACTTGAACCACCTCATGCATTTTACGTTCTAACTTTGAAGTAGCATAGGGACTATAGCTATAACAAAAGGATGATAAAATATTCAGATCCTTTGTCTTAGAGTTTTGATTAAGTGAAAAGACATCATGACTGCAGCAATATTAATCAGGAAAGCATTTAAAGTGTGTGTACGGGGTGAGGGGGGACTTATAGTTTCAGAGGTTTAGTCTGTTATCATCATGGTAGAGAGTTTGGTGGTGTGCAGGCAGACTGGCTATGGGAAAAGTAGCCCAAAGTCTTATCTCTTCCAGGCAACAGGAAGTCAGTTGAGACACTGAGAATTATCCTGAGCACAGGAAACCTCAAAGCTTGTCAGTCCACAGTGACACACTTCCTCCCATAAGGCCATATCCACTCCAACAAAGCCACACCTCCCAATAATTCCCTCCCTATCACCTTTTGGGTGCCAGTTCCATCAAAAATACTACATTGTTTTATTTAAATCTATTGGTATCTACTGCCATGCCATTTGTTCTATTTTTTTGTCATAATCATTGTTATTAATTTGGCATTGCTGGCATTTAATGGTTATAACCTATAGTGGGATTATGTTGACACTTTGTAAATATCTGTCTCTCTTCTCCTACTGGTTTAATAAAAAGCTGATTGGCCTGAGGCAGACAGGAAGTGTGGGTGGGGCTACCAGACTAAGTAAACTCTGAGAACAGGAAGAACAGAGCATAAATGCCACAGAGAGCTGAATGAGTCACCAGCAGAAGCAGAGGAAAGAAGGTAAAATTCTGCTATAAGAAAAGATACCAAGACATATGCATGCATGGCTGAACAGGATAAGAATCATCAGTTAGAGCTAACTAGCAATATACCTGGGCCTGAACATCATGAAATGAATATAAGCCTTTGTGTGTTTCTTTAGGGGCAAAGGAGCAGTGGGGCTGCAAGTGGGTCTGAACCTAGAGGCTAGGCCTGAAAGTCCTGGCCAGAAACTTCATACAACAACAACCTAACACTAGCTTCTTTTTAATCTATCCCACAGTAAGATTATTTCTTCAGTCATTCTTTGTGTCTCACTACATTCTTAATATGAAATCACTAGTATGTACTTTGTTTGGTTTCTCTAATATATTACATCCCACAATGCACACTATGAAAACCAAGGTGGGCATGATTCTCCTGTGCTTCTTTCTGATATTCCAGACTCTATTTACATACTTGAGAGTTCTTATCCTCTCTGAGGAATGGGTGAGGGAGTGGGGTAGGGTACAGCTGGGAGGTGACTGGGAAGAAGGAAGGGGGGCATATGGTTGTTATGTTAATAAAATTTTAAATAAAAAAGTACTGTTATTAAAAATGTTTAGACTCATACATAGTTTTTTTGGGGGGGCAGCATGGGGGGGATAAAAGGGCATGCAGTAGAGGGAAAATAGGACCTAAATAGAATGTAAGATTATAGACTGATTACTCAGTGAGGAAAGATTTCACTCATGCATTCAGGGTTATGGAGATTGCTCTTTGCCTCAGTCAATGCCCTTGACAATCTGATCTGATGGCTGACTTTGCAAAACCAAACAATAACTCATCTCTCAAGGAGTGTCCTTATTCTCCATTGAAATCTTCTGGGCACATGCAGAAAGTGCCCCTTCTATAGGGCTGAGTCCACTTTGAATTTATGTGCAGCTCTGATTTTCTTTGTGGTTTGCTCTGCTCATTTAGGCCCTGTTGCTACAATACACACTCAGGAGTTAGAACCTCACACAATTTTCTTTAATCTACTCCATCATTTGATTCCTTTTAAAATTTATATTTTCTGCTTTGCTGAAGTTTTGCTTTATACCTCTATATGTAACTGTCAGTACATCTTGAGTATTTTTTTTCATAGTCCGGGGGATGTCTCTTTAGAGCTAAGTGACATCAGTAATTGCCCTACAAGGCATACTGGCCCTTGGCATTTTACACTAGAGAAAATAACATGTGATATTATTAAAGTATCTTGACACCTAATGCAGACACCTTTACACCAGGGGCAATGAACCCAGCAGGCCCTTCAAGGTTTAAATACTGGTGTTTGTCAGACTCTGCCTCCTGTTTCAAGGGTTTAGTAACACTGCAGTCTCTGGCAGCCCCTGCTGAAGAGGCTCTGCTGGTTTTTGAGGCTAATCTAAGACAAAGGAAGTTATTTGAGTACTTCATTTGCATAACAAGTCCTGATCTAACAGTGGCTTTAGACATTCCAGAACTGGAAACCTCTGAGTTTCACTTTCAAGGCTCAGACCTGTGCCTTGGCCACTGAAGGAGCAGAAGGGGACAGCCTTCTTTGAAAAGACTGACAGAAAGCTAACTCACTCCAGTTCTTTCATTCAAATATATACAAGATTAACTGAGGCTGAGAAAGGTTCCAACACCAAAGTCACTTTGCTCTTGCTGCCTATGCGACCAGACAACCCACCCAAAATAAGGCAAGCCATAATCAAAAGTAAGAACTCCGGATCTGCCAGGGGTGTCTTAGGACTAAGGTTGGTGCAGCTGCAAGGTCTCAGTTACTGCCAAGTCCAGACTCTCCAGAAAACAATTCTTCAAGGTTTAAGCAGTGTCAAACTAATTTCTTAGCCTCTACTGATTACCAAACACAGCAAAGGCCTTGCTGAAACATTTCTCTCTAACCACACACAAAGTCTTTATTATACATTTCCCTTAAAGGTGGACATAAAGGCTTTACTTACACATCAGTGCTCCTGTGGTCTATGTTTCAAAAGGGCATTGGTGATCTTCTTCCCCAATATCATCTTCTCTCCCTTTCGTGTGGCAGCTGTGTCATTTGAGCAGCCTTTATGGGGACAGAAAAGACTGGGGACCAGGATTTACATTTCTGCAGTATATAATGCATCTTGTATCAACTATTATATTCTTCTAAGATGAAAGCATATACTTTTGTATAATATGATATTACCTTGAAAGATACAAGACATGATTAACAAAAGAAGAAAATATTACTTTCCAGGGCAGGATTATCTTATCATACCATTGTCTAGAATTTGGTAAATCTAGTATTTCTGTTTTTTTTTTTTTTTTTTTTTTTTTGAGACAGTTTTGCTCTATATAATGCTAGGTGTTCTAGAACTCACTATGTAGACCAGGCAGGCCTTGAACTCACCTGTCTTCTGAGGGTAAAGATGTGGGTCACTGCCTCCAACTTGTTTGTTTGTACTTCATTTATGTTTTGCTTCTCTTTGTTGTCTGGGTATCACTATCCCACACTAATCCTGACAATTCTCTTTCTTCCTCCACAGAACAAGAGCTGACTGGCATGGTGGTGTGGGTGACCGGAGCATCCAGTGGCAGAAAATGGCAGTTTAAAAGAAAAAGATATACTGGGAACACTCAGAGACACCACAGAGATGCCAGATAATCTCCATTGAGAAGAGATGTTGCAGAGATGCCAGGAAAAGGGGAGGAACAAGCTGAAATGCTAGTTTAAGAAAAGGTACTGAGCCACATGGCTGAAAAGGATAAGATACATGGGTTAGTTTAAAGGTAAAGAGTTAGCAAGCTGTATGCCTGGGCCCTAGGCCAATCAGCATAATGTAAGTGTCTGTGTGTTCCTCTGGGACTACATTTGTTTCTGGGGAACTGTGGGTCTGCACCTTGAGGCAAGCCCAGAAAGTTCAGGCAAGAAACATAATTCAAGAAATTGCTCACCAACATGGATAAAATGTACCTACATAAAGCCATAGAAAGCTTAACAACAGTCTAGCGTGCAGAAATGGAGCTAAAAGCAGCTTCTGCGTTGTGTCTCTCTATTGGGCACTAGTGAAGAGACTGAGTCATGTATGGAATTAAATTACAAAATGGTGTGTTTCTGGCATGCAGCTTAAACTGCAACAAGGCCAGTTCCTGAGCTTCAATCTTAGCAAGGAACTGTATATGGTGTATTTAAGGTTTCTGTTTGTAAGGACAAAAAGGAAACAGAGTCAATTTCTGATTCTTATTAGCAGCATTGTTTTTTGTTTTGTTTTGGTTTAGTTTTTTTGAACCAGCTATGTTTGTTACAGGCAAGCAGATATTTGGCTATTTTTAGAAAGAGTGGTTTCCTGATTCAGCCTTAGAGGCAAAACACTTGTAAGTCTTTTAAGAGACCGTGCTGCCAAATACTTAAATGGAGTTAATGACCAGCAGATGGCAATGCTTTACTTGGTGATTACGTGGACTCCAAATTCTCCAGAGTGATAATTGTGGATCCTGCCACTACCTCAGCTAAAATGATAAATTCTATGAAAGGAAACTAAGAGCTGGGTGGAGCTTGCCCTTTGCTCTAGCACAAACTTTAATCCTTAGCCACACCTTGGCATATTAAGGGTGTGTGGTTAGAAGCAGCAAGAAATAAAGGGAGCTCGATGGAGCTCAATGGAGCTTGATGGAGTCAGCCACCCTAGTGAAGCCTTTATTCTCTAGCCATACCTTGGCAGATTAAAGGTATGGTCAGAAACAGAAAGAAATAGAGAAAGCTAGGTGGAGTCATCCACCCTAGCTAGGCAAATATGTGATCAGAAACAGAAAAAGATAAGAAATAAGGGATTACAATGAAGACATTTTTTTTTTTTTAAAAAATGTATGCAGTTTAGGCTGTGTTTAAAAATATGCTTGAGAGAGTTAATAAAAAGGAAAAAGGATAGAGAAATCCTTTAAAAATAAATAGAGTAAAAAATAGTAATAAGCCACATAAATAGGGAGAATACAAAGAGTGTCTGGATATTGTATGCTACTCTTTTGTCTTTCATTTCTTTTGACTGAAAATGAAGTAGTAAAAGGTGCTAAAAGACATTTGATTATAAATGCTGTTGGATTTATCCAACTTATATGCTTTGTTAAAAAAAAGTTGACTTTAAAATTGAAATCAGAAGATATGGTACTTTGGAGAAGAGATTTTTATTTTACTTCCACAGAAAAGGAGAAGCTGTGGATTTATTCCAGGTTACCTTAAATAAAGTTTGATAAAGTAAGATCCCCTGGGAAGTCTTCATTGAAAACAGATGGCTCAAATGATCCAGCATTTTAGAATACCTCTGTTGAAAATTTCTTTGGAGTTCTGCATCAAAAACAACTGCAAGGGGATTGGAGAAGATGGCTCAGTGGTTAAGAGATTGTTCTTCCAGAGGACCTGGATTCAATTCCCAGCATCCACATGGCAGCTCACAACTGTCTGTAGTTCCAGTTCCCAGTTCCAGGCAAACATCAAGGCAAATAAATAAAAATGAATAAATAAAGTCTAAAAAACAAATAAACAAACAAACAAAAAAACAACTGCAAGGAGACTGGCTGAGATGACCCAGCCTTAGAGACTACTTCACTAAAGACATGTCCATAATCCTGAATTTTTATTTGGGATCCCATGGGATTGACAGCATCCCCATTCAGCAGGAAGTAGCCTAGAGAACTATGCCCACATTCCCCCAAAATGGATGATGGATGTTTGTGTTTGTTTGCAGTGTTGGTTATAAGTCACTATAGATAATAAAGAAAGAAGATATTAGATTTAGGGTTCTCTTGTTTAAAAAATGGGATATATAGTGGAATTATGGTTCATTTTAAATATTTGTTCCTCCTACTGGTTTAATAAAAAGCTGATGGGCCAGAGCCAGACAGGAAGTGTGGGTGGGGTTACCAAACTAAGAAAACTATGAGAACATCTCCAAGCAGAGCAGAGATGCCAGGAGATGCAGAGGAAAGAAGGTGAAATGCTGTTGAAAAAAAAGGTACCAAGCCTCATGATTGAACAAGAATCATGGGTTGAGTTAAGATGAAGGAGTTAGCAAGTTATATGCCTAGGCACTAGGTAAATCAGAAAATTAATAAAAGCCTTTGTGTAATTATTTGGGCCTAAGCTGCAGTGGGAGAGAGGATCCAAATCTCAAGGCTATCCCAGAAATAATGGCCAGAAATGAAATACAAAAGTTTTGGAAACACTATATAGATCAAACTGGCCTTGAATTTACAATCTGCCTGCTTCACCCTCACAAGTTTGGGACTAAAGGTATACATCACCACATCTGGTTTTATTTATTTTATAATTTTTAGCTGCTACTAGAAACACATCAATATCCCTTTCGCTCTTTAGGCTAATGATACAAGCAATCATTTTCTTAGCCTAATTTTAAGTACCATTTTTTTGATTTTTAGATTGACATTTTGGTCAACAACAGTGGAAGATCTCAACGTTCCTTAGTTCTAGAAACCAACCTGGATGTCTTCAGGGAGCTGATAAATCTGAACTACTTGGGGACAGTGTCCTTGACCAAGTGTGTCCTGCCTCACATGATAGAGAGGAAACAAGGGAAGATTGTTACTGTGAACAGCATTGCGGGAATT
>PVIH01030907.1:0-11535 GCA_004025045.1 Sigmodon hispidus | reverse complement strand
ATTCAGAGGGAAAGATGAACACAAAGAAAATATAGGTGTAGCAATCTTATTTGTATGTCTACCCTTGATAAGCCATGCTTATCATTCTTATCCTCTATATAGTTATTGTTAACTCTTCCACATTTTAAATTCTTTTTACTGTGTTTTTTTTTTAATAAATACAAAATAAAGGAAAAAAAAAGAAATATTAAAAAAAAAAAGAGTATATCATTTGTTCCATCAATTTACCTTGAATTGTTTGATGTTAATGAAACAAAAATTTGTCTTTTATAGGCAGCACATAATTTAGTCATTTAAAAAACTGCATTCTGTCCATGTAGGTTTCAATGGTAAAATGTAATCTATTACATTTAAAGCTAGCACTAATAAGGTGGTCTTTATAACTGTCATTGGTTTTCTATATGTCATGTCATTTTGATTCCTTGTTCTCCCATGACATGTATTTTCTTCTAAATTGACATTTTAGTGTACAATTTTAGTTATCTTGTCTTTTCATTTTGAATGTTGGGTTATATTCTTAGTGATGTTCTGAAATTTCCCTTGGCATCTAAACCTATTTTATTGTACTTTTTCTGGAGATGTACATGCACAAAACACAGGTGAGTAATTTCTATTATGTCTGAACCTCCTCAACTATGAGTTATGCAAATAGCTGTCAAGTTATAAATCTCTGCCAACTTTAGGGACGCTGGTGTTCTTTTATCACTGTGTTCATTTCCCAGCAACCTCTGGAATCAAATTTACCTTTTGTCTGAAATATTGAATTCTCTATGTCACTGTAACACTTCAACTTCGTTTTTATATTAGATTAATAGTAACTAAATTACAAAAAAAATTAAAACTTTATGTGTGCTTCATTTGCTCTTTTATGTTTTAGACTGTGATATTCATAAAAATTTCACCCACTTATACTTGTATGTCCATAAAGTTAGTACATTGTAGTTAAGCATAAAGTCATGAATCACAGTAAATTTTGCTTCTGATACAAATGTAAGTACCTTTACTTCTCTGTTTCTTGGTGTGGATTGAAAGAGCTTAGTGGAGAAATTATTTCATTTGCTTTAAGAATTGGTATTTGAAAATTCAATGAGTCAACTTGACTGCAGCATGGGGTGACCAGATGAAATAATATTTGTGAGTATATATATTTTCTATTGTTTATAAGATTAGCATTTGAATCCGTGGAATGAGTGAAAAAGATTGTTTTTTTCCCAGTGTAAGTACTTCCACTGTGACCTAGAGAGAATAAAGGAAGTAGGAAATTTCCTTTCTTTGCCTGTCAGCATGATAGAAGATATTTACCTTCTCCTGCCCTCCACTAAAACTTTAATCATTGGTTTTTTTAATTCTCACCAGTATATTACTGGCCTTCCATGATAAATCAAAGCTGTTTTGGTCATTGAGTAAACCTATATATGGAGGCTTTTTGAACCCACCTGGTCCTGCAGCAGCTTCCTAAATAATTGACTCGAGGCTTAATATTAATTACAAACTGTTTGGCCTATGGCTCAAACTTTTTAGCTAGCTCTTACATCTTAAATTAACCCATTTCTACTAATCTAGGTTTTACCACATGTCTCATGGCTTTACCTGTGTTCTAATATATCTTGCCCCTCCTGTGGCTACTGCTATCTCCTCAACTCTGTCCTCTTCTTCCTGTATTTCTGCTTGGATTTCCTGCCTTACTCTATCCTGCCTTGCCAGAGGCCAAACAGCTACTTTATTAACCAATGCTAATAAAACAATTGCAGCATAAAGAAATCCCCCATTGTGAACAAATTCCTTACTTAGGCTTTGTGTCTAAACATTGTAGTGATTCATTTTGTGAGAAATGTTTCCTTTAGTATTTCTTATAAGTCAGTTCTCTTAGTCATGAATGTCTTTTTCCTGTTTTCTTTTTTCTTTTTGTTTTGTTGTTCCTGCTGTTTTTATTTAAGAAATGCCTTAAATTTTAACAACTTTTTTTGTTTGTTTGTTTTGTTTTAATTAGCTTACAAAGGACCAGATTTCCTTATTGCTCTTTAAATATACTTCATGACGACTAATTGAACATTACTATTCCACCCAATTTCCTGTCCCCTGACCTCTGCTTTGAATTTGTCTGGAAATATTCTTATTTCTCTTTTTATCACATGTAGTTTTGCTAGATGAAACAATCTTGGTTGACAAGTATTTGCTTTCAAGGCTTGAAATATATTGTGTCATGCTTTCATGTCAGTAACAATAAATACAATATTATTCTGATATTTATGCCTCTGTTAGTTGGCAGTTTTTTCCTCATTGCTGTGATTTTCAACCTGTGAGTTCTTACACCTGTGGCAAAACTCTATCACCAAATTGTTTACATTATGATTTATTTTTTCCTTTTTATTATGAATAAAGTCATTTTTTTTATCCATGTATCCCTTGTTCGAACTCCCTTCCCCCACCTGCCCCTCTCAGTCTCTTCTCCACATCACTTTATCTCCTCCCCAGCAAAGGCAGGAGGTCCCAAGGTCCCAATGAGGATGCTAAGTTCAGCATCCACTCCTGGCAGATTTGCTTTCCTCGCCCCAACATCAAGATTGAGTCAGGTGCTCCTCTGGAAGGAGTGGGATCCAAGGTGCAGGTCCAAGGTGTTTTCAGATCCCAAGCTGTTCAGTGGTTGAAGTTTGAGGCTTGGACATGCTTTGCTTATAACTTTTTTGTTTACACACCATTAATGAGTGAGTATATCCCCTGCTTATCTTTCTGGGTTTGTGATACCTCGTTCAAGAGTATATTCTCCAAAGCTATCCATTTGCTTGCAAATTTTAGGATATCATTTTTTCTTACTGCTGAGTAGTACTCCATTGTATAGATGTACCACAGTTTTTTAATCCATGCTTCAGTTGAGGGGCATCTAGGTTGTTTCCAGGGTCTTGCTATTACAAATAATGCTGCTATAAACATACTTGAACTTAAGCCTTTGGAGTGCCAATGTATATCATTAGGGTATATGTCTTGACTTCTCTACATATTTTAGAGATTAGTCCTCTGTCACTTGTAGAGTTGGTGAAAACCTTTTCCATTCTGTAGGCTGTCATTTTGTCTTATTGACTGTGTCCTCGGCCTTACAGAAGCTTCTCAGTTTCAGGAGGTCCCACTTATTGATTGCTGTTCTTAGTGTCTGTGCTAATGATGATATATTTAGAAAGTGATGACCTGTGCCAATGCATTGAAGGGTATTTCACACTTTTCTATCAAGTTCAGTGTGCCTGGATTTATGTTGAATTCTTTGATCCACTTGGATTTGAGTTTTGTGCTGGGTGATAGGCTTTGATCAATTTGCATTTTTCTACACACTAACAACCAGTTATGTCAACAATATTTGTTAAAGATACTATCTATTTTCCAAAGAATATTTTGGGCCTCTTTGTCAAACATCAGGTGTTCATAAGTTTTTGGGTTAAAGTCAGGACCTTCAATTCTATTTAATTGATCCATAAGTCTATTTTTATGCCAGTACCAGGTTGTTTTTATTACTGTAGCTTTATAGTATAACTTGAAGTCAGGGATGGTGATGTCTCCTGAAGTTCTTTGTTGAGCAAAATTGTTTTGGCAATCCTGGATTTCCTGTTATTCCATATGAAATTGAGTATTGTTCTTTCAAGGTATGTAAAAAGATGTGTTGGGAAGTACATTGAATTTTTAGATTGCTTTTGGTAAGATTGCCAGATTTGGTATGTTGATGATCCTACCTATCCAGGAACATGGGAGATCTTTCTATTTTCTGATATTCACTTCAATTTCTTTCTTCAGTGATTTAAAATTTTTGTTAAATAGATCTGTTACTTCTTTGGTTATAGTTACTCCAAGGTATTTAATACTATTTGCAGCTATTATAAAGGGTGATGTTTCCCTCATTTTTTTTTTCAGCTCTTCTATCTTTAGTGTATAGAAGGGCTACTGATTTCTTTGAGTTAATCTTGTATCCTGCTACATTGCTGAAGGTATTTATCAGCTGTAGATGTTCCCCTATAGAATTTTGTGGGTTACTTATGTATACAATCATATCATCTGCAAATAGAGATAGTTTCACTTCTTCTTTTCCAATTTGTATCCCTTTAATCTCCTTGTGTTCTCTTATTGCTTTACCTAAAATTTTGAGAACTATATTGAATAGATAAGGGAGGAGGACAGCCTTGTCCAGTTCCTGATTTTAGTGGGATTGCTTTGAGTATTTCTCCATTTTGTTTGATGTAGGCTGTCAGCTTCTTATAAATCACCTTAATCATATTTAAATATTTTCCCTGAATTCCTGATCTCTCCAGAACTTTTATAAATAGGAGTATTGAATTTTGTCAAAGGCTTTTTCAGCATCTAATGGTATGATCACGTGTTTTTTTTCCTTCAGATTGTTTATATGATGGATGACATTTATGGTTTTTCATATGTTGAAGCATCCTTGCATTTCTGGGATGAAGCCTACTTGAATGTGGTGGATGATATTTTTTTATATGGTTTGCCAGAATTTTGTTGAGAATTTTAGAATCAATATTCATGAGAGAAATTGGTCTGTAATTCTTTTTCTTTATTGCATCTTTGAGTGGTTTGCGTAATTGTGACCCTGTAAAAAGAGTTTGACAATATTCCTTTGGTTTCTACTGTGTGAAACATTTTGAGGAGTATTGGTATTAGTTCTTTGAATGTCTGGTAGAATTCTGCAATGAAACCACTTAGACCTGGGCTTTTCTACTTGGGAGGCATTTAATGGCAGCTTCAATTTCCTTTAGGGTTATAGGTCTGTATAAGTATTTAATCTGACCTTGATTTAATTTTAGTAAATGGTACCTCCCCAAAAAGCTGTCCATTTCTTCTAGGTTCTCCATGTTTGTGGAGTATAGAGTTTCAAAAATATGATGTAATAATTCTCTGGATTTCCTGGTGGTCTGTTGTTATGTCTCCCTTTTCATTTCTGATTATGTTGATTTGAATACTTTCTTTCTGCTTTTTGGTTCGTTTGGATAAGGATTTATCTATCTTGTTGAGTTTCTCAAAGAATCTACACTTTGATTCATTGATGTTTTGTTGTTCTTTTTGTTTCAATTGTATTGATTTCAGTTTTAAGTTTGATTATTTCCTGACATCTACTTCTTCTTGGTGAGTTTGCTTCCAATTGTTCTAAGGTTTTCAGCTGTGCTGTTAGTTCTCTAGTGTGGAATTTCTCTAGGTTTTTCATATAGGCATCTAGTGCTATGAATTCTCCTCTTAAGAATGCTTTTACTGTGTCCCATACATTTGAGTACATTGTGGATTTATTTTCATTAAATTATAGGAAGACTTTGATTTCTTTCTTAGTTTCTTCCTTGATTCAGGAGTGGTTCAGTTGAGTGAGGTTTAGTTTCCATGAGATAGTAGGCTTTCTGTGATTTTTGATGTTGTTGAAGCTAACTTTAGGCTGTGGTAGTCTGATATGATACAAAGGATTATTTCCATTTTTTGTATCTATTGATATTTGCTTTATGACCAATTATGTGGTCAATTTTAGAGAAAGTTCCATGTAGAGCTGAGAAATATATATATTTCCTAGAGTTTGGGTGAAATCTTCTGTAAATATCTATAGAATCCATTTGCATCATAACCTTTGTTAGATTCCATATTTGTCTGTGGAGTCTCTGTCTGGTTGACCTATCTAAGGGTGAAAGTGGGGTATTGAAGTCTCTCACTATTAGGGTGTAAGAACTGATGTGGGATTTGAGCTTTAGTAGTGTTTCTTTTACATAAATAGGTGCCCTTATATTAGGAGCATAAATATTCAGGATTGAAATATCATCTTGATCAATTCTTCCTAAGATGAATAGGTCATATCCATCCTGGTCCCTTTTAATTTATTTAGTTTTAAGTCTACTTTGTTAGATATTAGGATGGCAACCCCAACTTGTTTCTTAGGGCCATTTGATTGGAAAAACCTTTTCCCAACCCTTCTCTGAGCCTGTGTCTTTGTTTAAGGTTGAGGTATTTTTCTTGTATGCAGCAGAAGGATGGATTCAGTTTTCATATTCATCTTGTTAGTGTGTGTCTTCTTATAGGTAAATCAAGTCCATTGATATTAACGGATATTAGTGACCACTGATTGTTGTTTCCTGTTACTTTTGGTGGTATCTTGTATGTATTTCCTTTCTTTGGGCTTTTCTTCAGTAGGATTATCTATTGCTTGTGGTTTCATGAGTGTATCTGGGATCCTTAAGTTGAAGTTTTACCTCTAATGCTTTCTGATGGGCTGGATTTGTAGATAGTTATTGTTTAAGTCTGAGTTTGTCATGAAATATCTTTTTTTATTCCATCAATGATAATGGATAGTTTTGTTGACTGTAGTAGTCTAGGTTAGCAACTATGCTCTTTTAGTTTCTGTATAACTTCTGACCAGGATCTTCTTGCTTTCCTTGTTTCCATTGAATAGTCAGGTATTATTCTGATATATCTGCATTTATTGGTAAGTTTGCCCTTTTCTTTTGGAGCTCTTAATATTTTTTTTCTTTTTTCTGTATGTTTTGTGGCTTGATTATTATGTGGCAAGTGAACTTTTTGGGGGGGTCAAATCTATTTGTTGTCCTGTGAGTTTCTTCTGTATTTATAGACATTTCCTTCTTCAAGTTGGGAAAGTTTTATTCTATGATTTTATTAAATATGTTATCTGTGCCTTTGAGCTGGTATTCGTCTTCTTTTATTCCTATAATCCCCAGGTTAGTTGTTTTCATTGTGTTTCAAATTTCCTGAACATTTTGTGTTATGGCTTTTTGGTTTTACTGTTTTCTTTGACTGATGTTTCTATTCTCACTATTGAGTCTTCCACACCAGTGATTCTCTCTTCCATCTCTTAGATTCTGTTGATTATGATTGTATCTGTAGTTCCAGCACTTTTGTATTTCCATCTTTGCCTCATTTTGAGCCCTTTTTATTACTTCTATTTCAATTTTTAGTTCCTAGAATGTTTCTTTCATTTTTTGGTTTTCTTTTTCTTGGTTTTCTTTCAAGGATTTGTTCATCTCTTCCAATTTTTTGTTTGCATTTTCATCTTTTTGTTTAAGGAAATTTTGTATATCTTTTTATAGCTTCTATAATCTTCATAAAGGCGTTTTTGCTGTTGTTTCCTTCTTTTTCTTCTTCATTGCTCTGTTCAGGTCTTGGTGTTGTAGAACCACCAGTTTCTTCTGGTGTTGCCTTGTTCTTTATATTATTACATGCATTCTTGCACTGGCATCTGCCCATTGTTTCAGTGGTTCATACTTACTCAGCTCCTAGTGAGTTGTAGCTTGTGTGTCTCCTGTCTGCTCTGAACAATCTGTATGATCTCTGACTCAGCTCTGGCTATGTGTCTGAGTTTCAAAGGTTTCAGTCCTTCTCTGATAAGACAGTTTACCCTGGAGGCAGGGTCTGGCCTTGAGAGGTCCCTTCTTTTAGGGTAGCTAGAGAAGGCCCTTCCCATCTAAAACCTAGGGGCTGTCTGCTAGCAAGAGTCTGAGATCAGGACCTCGGGTGTAACCCCAGCCCCAGAGAGGAATTCTTAGGGCAAGCATCCCAGGAGCTCGAATCTTCTCACCTCTGATTCCACTTTGGACACAGGTCTGAGTTTCCTACATTATGATCATAACAGTAGCATAATCGTAGTTATAAAGTAGCAATAAAAATAATTTTATGTTTGGGATTCACCACAATATGACACACTATATTAAAGGGTCACAGCATTGGGAGGTTAAGAAGCACTTATATGCTTTAGTTTTGCCTTTTTGCCACTTATTTGTAACATATTGATTATAATATGTCATAAATAGGTTCTTCTGTTATCATGTACATTTAAGGTTTTAATATTTTTGTTTTGGATATTTATTTCTTTCTCTAGGTTTTAGAAATTCAGACTATAACTCCATTGACTAGCTTGTCTATGTAATTAGTCTTTATATTGGCTCCTTGTATTCCATAGATTTAGAAATTTGGTGTCAAGGATGAATAGCAGACTTTTTGGAAATTGTGGATGTGTTTGTCAATTTATATATGTCTCTTTGTATTAATATATGTCTCTCTATATTATTATTCCTACCTTTTCTTTCATCCATGATAATCGTGTTTTTAACTGGTATCATCTATTTATTTTGTTTTCCACATGTTTTTTATGTGACTGACTGATCTTTTTCTTTCCAAAATTTTTGTTTGATTCATTTGCAATGTTTCAATTTTCTTGCTGCATTTTTCCTCAATATTTTATATTTTTGGGTGTGAGCTTAGCCTTTAATGGCTAAGCTATCTCTCCAGCCCTTCTTCAATATTTTAAAATATTTTTCTCTAAGTTATTTATCTTTTAATCAACTGTGATAACTTTCTTGTCTATATCTTATATTGATTTTTGTAAGTTTCTTTTCCATGTTTTAAAGTTAAAATCTTTGTTTATGTAAATCCTCTGTTTGGTCTTTGAACTTTTTAAATAGTACTTCTGAAGGGGAAGATGAAAGCAGGGATACCTGTGGAGTGACTAGGTCTCACACAGCACAGGCTCTCAAAAGGCAATGTTATGTCCAAGGAGGAGTGAGACTGGAAGATACACATGGGACAATCAGGTACTCTGCTCAGATCCTAATACTGCAGAGTTACAATCCCAGGGAGGATAAGGATAGGTCAATCTATGTTGTGAGCAGAACCTGGTGTATATCATCACATAGCATATAGCTAATCTATTGAATATGAATATATATGCATTGTAAAATGCACAAAATATCTAGAATTTTTGGTTTTGTGGTCTTTTATCGTTTTTCTGGTTTTAGTAAGTTTCCTTCTACAAATCTATTTGAATACATTTATTTATTTTGTGTATACATGTATGTGTGGATACACACACACAAGTATGTGTAAGCACATTCATTCTACAGATAATATATAATAGTCAGAAGACAACTTGTAGGAGTCAGTTCTCTTTTTCAACATATGGGTCTGGGAGATCAAACTCAGGTCATCAGGCTTGAAAGTTAAAGTTTATTTTTTTTTAAAAATAAATATGGTGGTTTTAATGGGAAGTTCCTATAGACTAATATATTTTATTATTTAGTTCCTAGTTTGACCTGTGTGATGATTTAAATGAAAATAGCCCCAATAGGCTCATCGGTAGTGACACCTCAAGGAGGTATGGTGTAGTGTAGGTATGGCCTTAGTGAAGGAAGTGTGTTACTAAGGGGGTGGGATTTGAGGTATCAGATGCTTAAGTCATGTCCAGTGTCACTCTCTCTTCCTGTTGCCTGAAAATCCAGATGTAGAATGATAAACTACTTATTCAGCACCATGTCTGTCGGCATGCTGCCATGTTTCCTGCTGTTGTATGAGGTTTCTGCCCCAGACTTTCTGGTCTAGCCTAGAGGTTTGGACCCACTCTCACTGCCACTTAGACCCAAATAATAACACTGACACTTGCATTATTTTTCTACTGATCGGCCTAGGGGCCAGGCATGTAACTTGCTAGCTATTTAGTCTTAAACTAACCCCTCTTTCTTTCCCTGTTCAGCTATGCAGCTTGGTACCTTTTCTCAGCAGCATTTTCTCTATATCTCCTGGCAGCTCTGACAACTCTGTAGCATCTGTGTCTTTTGTTATCAGAGTAATACCAGAGTATTACCAGAGTTTTCTTAGTCTGGTAGCCCTGTCCACACTTCCTGTCTGCCTTCAGCCAATCAGCTTTTTATTAAAACTGTAGGTGGGACAATTATTTAAAATGTAACACATAATCTCACTTCGTCCTGCTATGACAATCATATACTAAAACTCCGACTAAGTAAGTCAGGCACACTTAAATGTTTTTCTTTAAAAGCAGTGCCATGGTCATAGGGTCTCTTCACAGCAATAAAAACCCTAAGACAACCTGTGGAACTGATTAGGGAAGGGTAAAGAGATCTGGCCTTGTTGGAGGAGGTATGCCACTGGAGGTTGGCTTTGAGGTTTCAAAAGTCTACATCATTTCCAATTTTCTCTCTCTGTCTCATGCTTGGGATTAGATATTAGCTCTAAGTTATTGCTCCAGGCCCATACATGCCTGCCTGTTGCTGTGTTTCATTATAATCACAGAATCACCCGATGAATTGTAAGGACACAATAAACTCTTTTATGAGCTGCCTTGGTCATGGTGTCTCATCACAGCAAAAGAAAAGTAACTAAGACACAAACTGATCTCTTTAGTATCATTTCTGTACTAATTCTTCAGATTTTATATTTAAACACTAAAATCTGTTTTCAGACACTTTAGTTGTTAAATAGTAATAATTGTGCAGTTGTTTCATTTTATTTGTAGCCCTGATAAATTTTCCAGAATTTTTTGAGGGAATCTATTTACATTATTACATGCACTTTCAATACATATTTAGTAGTTGGCAATGATTCTTTAGCCTTTACTTTCTCCTGTGGAGACAAAAAAAAAAATCAGCCAGTTATGAAACCTTAGGACCCTACCAATACTTATTTGCACTTATTCATTGATCTGCAATGTACACAGTCCTTGACATTTATATATTATTAACTGTGAATAAATATATTTAGATTTATTAATTCTAATATTTCAGATTTTTAACTCAATTTGTATTTATTAATTCTTGAAGACAAGCTTGCTGTAATTACCTTGCAGCTACACATCTAACTTTGAGATGGAATACTGATTTAATTGTTTTGTTACTGACTAATATATTTAGGGGCTTGAATTTTTCCCCACTATTTTAAATATTATCCCTCAGCTATTGGTATACAGGCTTTTATTGTATTTGTTTCAAAAAAACATATATCTTAATTTTACTTTTTTCTCTGAGTCTTTAAAAATTTGATTATATTTTATCTGCAGAAAATGCTTTATAATTTAAAATGATGCTGTATTATTTCAAGATTTTTTGTACTGGCAATTTTTATTATATAAAAATTAGTGAATACTGTAGAATCTAATAAAGACTTTTCATTCTCTATTTTTGTCATGACATTAAATATATACTATGTTAAAAGAATAAATTATATTTCAGCTTTCTCTTATATTTTTTAAATTTTATATAAATTTAAAGTGTATAATGATAATTCTACTTGCTTACTTTTTCTACATCCTCTACTTGATATTAAGTAATATCCTCTACTTGATATTGAATACATTACAATGTCACTTTGTCCCAGATACATAATTATACTGTATCTCACATGTGAACTGATCCTTTATTATGGCAAAGGGGGCACTTCTCTATCATTTTAAATACTTGCTGCATTAATTCCATAGTGCTTTACTAGAAGAAGTAACCTTTTTCTTCTCATTAGAACATACCTGGCGCCCATTGTTGCTGGTTCCACTTCCGGGACCCAGCGCTGGCTGCAGAATCCCAGCGCTCTCTGGGGCAGGGGCAGGTGGACGCTGTCCCTGACCACTTCCACGGCTCCTGCTGAGGGAAACCCCGCCACGACCTCGAACTGAGCGAACCAACTGCTGGGGTCTCCGAGGGGCGGATTCGCACCCCGCCCAGAGGTCAGGAGGGGGCTAGAGGCCTCAGTGCCTTTATCCCAGCCTGGGAG
>PVIH01030906.1:0-11536 GCA_004025045.1 Sigmodon hispidus | reverse complement strand
CCAGAAGTGGAGACTGATCTGAGCATTGTTGGGTCAGTGGGACCATAGGACTGTCTGCTCCCTGCCCAGGGAGGGGATGGGCAGTTGCAGAGAAGAAAAATGACCAGATGTGTTGGGAGGGGGAAGAGACCTTGAATAAGGATATATAGGGAAAGCTGAACACAAAGAAAATATATGTGTAGCAATCTTATTTGTATTTGTACCCGTGATAAGCCATGCTTATGATTCTTATCCTCTGTATAGTTATTGTTAACTCTTCTGCATTTGAAAAAAAAAATGAGAATGTGATACAATGCAAAAAAAAAGATACTAAGATGTAATAATATGAATCATATTTCTCCTTGAAAAAAAAAAGAAAGAGAAATAGGAAATAAAGATAAAAAGGCCACATGAAGATGGCAGATAAACAAAAAAAAAAAAAAAAGAAAATATAAACAAAAATCAGACTGTTGGCTGAAGAAACATCTCTGAAGAAGTGGGTGGGAGCTTTCCTTATGGATGTCAGGATAAAAATCAGCACTGAGATAGATGCTCAAAGTGATTTTTGAGAGGCAAAAATGGCCTGACATTATCACAAGAAGAGTAGTGAAGAGATGCAGCAGCCACAAAAATATAAGTATAGGAAGAAAGGAAACTCAAGGCCCTGCTAATTGGTACACTGAAGAAAATGAATAAATGTAAGTTTTCAAAAAAAAATATTCATATTACATAGAGATGGTATATATATGTGTGTGTATTAATATATGGATAAAATGTGCTACATACTTGTGAATAAATGTTACATTTGTAGCCATTCAAAAAAAAAAAAAGAAAGATAGAGACAGAAAATAAATAGAATTCATTTTTTAAATTTATATTTTAAATGGTAGAATGCTACCTTTTCACTATCTATTTATCAAGACATTTTGAATTCTTCAAAACTGCATTGAACATAAATTCACAGATAATGAGAATTTACCTCTGAAAAGTGTTATAAAGTACATAACATGTTAAGTCAGACAGAAAAAGGTAACACCTTTCTAAGGCCCTTCTGAGTGCCAGACTCTATCATAGAATATGTAAATGGAGTAATATTTCGGACTTCAGAGGAACAGCAATCAGTGAATGTGTAGGATAACTGAACAACCAATTGTGGAGACCAATTCAGAGCTGTGTATGCAAAAATTACATGTTAGTTAGTACTGTATCACAGCAGAAGCCTACACTGATGAAAGACGAACAAAGATCACACTTCCACTATTCTTAATACCAGATTGATTTTTTTTTAATTTTACTTAATGTGCTGATTTTCTGCCCCTGGATTTTAGATTAATTTGAGACTATGTAGGATATAATATATAGATCTCTCCTTTCTATCCAGGTTTGTATAATGACACAGAAACATGAGATTATAAGTTTTTTGTACCTGTAGGTTTCAACTATCATTTATCTAGTCTTTATTCTAAAGCAATATAAAATCCTAGGCTTCTCCAGGATATAGGGTTGTAGCATGGTACATGGAGAAAGAGATGAACTGCAGTAAATAAAGCAAATCTTTAAATATGCTTGTGTGTGTGTGTGTGTGTGTGTGTGTGTGTGTGTGTACGAATGCATGCATGTGTGTAGGTATGTATGTACATGAGTGTGTGAAAGAGACCAAGGCAACGATGTAGATATAGAAATGGACAGAAATGGTAGATGGTATGAAATGAATAAATTATCAATAAAACTTATTTATCAAGTGTGTAATTTCTTTTATGTATAAGACTTTAACAGGACCTTAATAGGTTCAAACTATTTCTTTATGAAACATGAGAACTGAAAAAATATTTTTCACCACACAAAAGGAAAAATTATCATGACTTGAGTCTGACTACAAGCCAACCAAATTCAGATACAAGAAAGCTTCAGCAATTTGTACATCTGTATACCCAATTGTGATTCTATAGTATAGTCCACAGTGTACACAAAGATAAACAAATAAAACAATGAGAGGTCTCATTAATTTTCTTATTTTAATATTTTCTTTTTCTACTTCACTCTTACATCTACCACTGCAGATATACAATTCTAATTGAGGCCAAATGTAAACTACTTATTGCTTAATTTAATAGATAACATTTTCCCTTTTATATTTCAATATTTCAGAGAAAATGGTACTATGACATTCTCTGATTCAAAGATTTTTCTTTCCATGGTCTTAGGACATGCGAATTTGCTCTTATATAAAGAGATACTAATAATTGATCTCTTTTATTACTTTCCTTTTCTGTTTATGAAAAGAGGAGGCTCATTATCAGGCTTAATGAAAGTTTAATTATTACATGTATGTTAATAGATACCTTATTTAAGACTATAGGTCTTATTTTTAAATACGAGAGAGCCTTTACAGAATCTCTATGACAATAAATACAACTTCTGTGTTAGAGCATTCTGTGGAATTCACAGAACAGTTCAACAATGAAATATCACACATATTCTATTGTTGTCTTTCAACACTTATTTTTCTATTCCTCTGCTGATATTTCTCTCTGAGTTATTGAGAACATCAGCCGCATGTCAGTCTAAATAAAAGTTTTACAAAATTCTTTTTATTCCCTAACCAAGCATTTCTCCTATGGGTTGTTCATATCCGGCCTCTCAGATTTTACATGAGGAACTGCTAACACAGTTCCATTTTTACCTAAGATATTTTTTTCTAGAATTCTAGTTAGAAATGTAACAGGTTTGTGATAGAATATGTGAAGAAATATGTTTCTGCCTTCCAGACAATTGCTGACTAGAAAACACCTTGCAGAGAATGTAATTTTGCAAAGGAGTCTATGCTACATAAAGTAAAATTGTCTATATTACTTTGTTTCTAGACTGAATAAAAATTATGACCAAAAATTGAGAGATAAAAAATAAAGCCCAGGTCTGAACACATTGAAAAATTTTCATAGTATTAATACTAAAGAAGACTGATAGAAAATAAACCCAAACTTCAAACAAACAGAAAATATTTAAAAGTATATTTTGGGACACTCAGACTAAATTTTTACAATGAAAATTTTTTCTAAAAATTGTCTTATCAAAAAAATATAATTTGGTAGGTATGATATAACTACCAAAAATATCTTCATTTTAAAATTTGATTATAAAACATGTAGTTTACATAGACTTAAATTAATATACTACTTGCTTTTCCAAATAACTAGTACTTTTTGAAAAGACAATAATATTTTGAATATAAAGTTTCCACTCCTTCAGCATCTACAACCTTGGAACTTTCACATCCCTCTAAAGTCTGTGTAATAGAATTGCAAATGCAGCTCTTTAGTTTTCTTTCTCATTCTTATAGCGAAAATTCAAAAATAAATATTCAACATGACAAATATGACATCAAACATTCTGCATCACTCAAAAGAATTGTGAGTTTAAGCAAAGGAAGACAATTAAATTATGTTCTTGTAGTGCTTTACAATGAGGCCCCAGCTCAGTGAAGTAACATTTATGTTACTCAAAGGCGATGGCACAGTAAATCCTACTTCAATGCTAATAAACTGAAGATCAAAACAATCAACCAAGCTCCACTGGTAATAAATTGAAAGTCAGTGGAGCACAAAATGTATTACTGTTAGAATTAATTTTGGCACAAAATGAGTTGTTGAGTTTTCTCCTTTTCTTAAAGCAAATCAACCCCAAGCAAATAGTTAATAAGCTGTTAAAAAGCAAATCCATTCTGCTAGATGTATTCCAATGGAATTTGAATTTTATATTTTTGAGCACAATGTAATCATTTGGACTCTAGCTTATAAGTATTTTGGTAAAGTTTATTTTAATGAAGCTTTCCAATTAAATTGCATCTTGAAAACTCTATTGAATTGCATTTTTTTTTCTTTACTCATTTGCTAAAATTTACACTTAAGGAGATGCAATCATTCAAATTATTGTTTATAAAAAGCTAGACTAGTATTTTATGGATTTATGTGATGTGAAGTCTGTCAAAAATATTATTTGAATGCTGTGAGGATTTACAGTTATATAAAACAAGGCAAACTATGGAAACTGACATGTTTCATGTGTATTCCCTAAGTGTAGATATAAAACAACTAATGATGCACACTATGGTGAAGAACAATGCTGTGTACAACTTGTAGCAGATCATGCAAATGTATGAGTGTACTGCCTCTAGGTTGTTAAAATTCTAACTTTCATCCTTCCTCTTTCTCTCTTTCTCTTCTTTCCACATGTACTTTTGAAATAACATGTGAATAATGTCATTTTGATTTAGTTTTCTAATACTGGAAATTGAATCCAGGTCTTTGGACTTGCTCCTTCAAGTCTCTGACCTCACCTATGTGTTTAGCCATGAGCCATGTTTAGTTTCAATGGTGACTTACTGGTAATATTTATCATTGTGAAAAAGTGTTCATTGTTGACGGGGCTTCTACTTATATTTATTTTCAAGATCTAAAAGAGTGGAGAGTACTTTTTATTGTATTTGTTTCTGAGTCTCATTGTATTGTTCTGACTAGCCTGGCACTCTGTAGCAGGCTGGCCCAAAACAAGCAGACATACCTCTCAAATGTGAGCAGTGAGAACAGAAGCTTGTGCCACCATATCTACCTAAAACCACTGAATATATTTCCTGATTTTCTTGCTGTGCTGAAAATTGAACCTATTGCTTTGAGTATTCTATGCAAGTGGCCTGCCAATAAGGGATGAAAGATGTATTTTTCTGTACATGACTATATATATATATATATATATATGTGTATATATATATATATAAATATATATATATGTGTATATATATATAAACAAACCTGCAGGACAACAAATACTAGGTTTAATTTAGATAATGTGATTCTATAGTCAATAGAGAAGGTATTATTTTGTTTCCTTTTGAAACTATTTGTCCATATATTTTTCAAGAGATTCTGTAAATGTAAAGATAAATGTTTGCAAGTATATGTCAGTTTCTTATTAAAACCAGGTTCATCAGTCAATGAGAAACAGGTAAAAAGTATACTATGATTTAAGATTTATAAACTTATCATAGGTAACATAAATTGTCTCTGAATAAGTCAATGAACCCAATGGAAGAATCTGTGTTGCAAGATATTATACCTGCTAGTCTAGTAACTTCTCCAATATATTCCAGAAGGGCTAGAGAAAGACTCTTGATATAAGGAACTAAAAATAATTAGACATTAATAAATCAAATAGCCCAATTTAAAAATGGGGTAGAGTCTAAAAATATTTCTCAAAAGAGAAAACACAAATGGCTTAGGAGCACTTAAAGACATATTTTTTTATTTTTATTGTTTATTTTTATTTTTTTTAAAAGGTTTTTTTCCCCATGTACCAACTTCCTTATGAATCTTTTCCTCTTCCCAATTTCTCCCAGTCTGCCTTCAGCCTCCCCAAATCCCATTCCCCATTTCCTCCCCAAAAAGGACAGGAAGACTCAAGGTGGGTCAACTCAGCGTGGGGCATTTTCTCATCCCAGCATCAAGGCAGGATTAGGCACTTCTCTGCGGGGGAATAGGCTCCAAATTGCCAGCCCATTTGCAAGAAGACAGTCTGATCCCACTCCTGGAGGCTCCAGATAATGCCCATTCCAATGACAGTGGCCTAAAATTGAAGGGCCTAGCTTTTCCTTAGTCAACAGGAAAATATACATCAAATCCCCTTTGAGATTTCATCTTACACGGGCAGAATGGTCAAGATAGATAAAACAAATGACAGTTTATACTGGTGAGGATATAAATTAAAGGAATTGCCCATCCTTTGTTGGTGGAAGGGAAAATGTGTACAGAAAATAAATAAAGCAGTGTGACAATTAATCAGGAATTTGGGAATTTATCTATTTCAAAATAAAGCAGTATAACTCTTGCATATATACCCAAAAGATGCTTCATCATACCACTGAAACACTTTGTTCAACTCTGGTGCTCTACAATTCACAATAGCCAGAAATTAGAAACACACAGGATCTTCATCATTAAAAAAAAGTTTTGCACCTTTACATAATGGACTATTACTCAGCCATCAAAAAAAAAAAAAGCAAAACAAAAACAAAAACAAAAACCAAACAAACAAACCTGAAATTTTGAAATTTGTAAGAAAATGAATGGAACCAGAAAATTAAAAAAAAAAGTCCTCATGAATAATAAAGTCCAAACCCAGCAAGAAAAATTTGATGTGCATTTGCTTATAGATTGCTATTGATATTATGCCTTCTACAAGAATGCTACAATGTATATACCAACAAAGATTAGACATAGAGTAAGCAACTAGGATTTAGCAATTAGTGTCCCCAGAAGAAAATAGGATAAATTATTATTGCTCGATATGCAGAGGGCACTGACTGAAAATGGAGGATGAGAGAGCAGTATGAGGGAGGAAAAGCTAAAGCTAAGGAATACTTGATGGGTCACATGGAACAATAATAACAATATTAGGTTTCTATAATATATACATCTTTGAAGGTGAGCTAAATGACATATTCAAATAATGTGGGAGATAAAGCCACAAATGGACACTTTAACATCAAATAAAACCTCCAGTAGCAGGAATGGATTTAATTTGGTTGTTGTCCAAAGAGAGGGACCCATGGAAACTCCCAAACAATCAAACTAAAGTTATTATCAAGGCTATTGATTATTTTCCACATACTGATGGTAATATCCTATTTTTGAAGACAATAAGTATACAACTGACTGAACATAAAAAAGTCAAGATGATGCTAACCCAGAGCCTTCACCCTGTGGACACTAGTCCATAGGCATTTTAAGGTACTCCCCATGAAACCACAAAAGAGACCAATCCAGCTACATAACCTTTGATTTAAAAGGATGTCCTACCTGCATAATACACTAGTACAATATTGACCCAATGAATGTGAAGTAACCAATTCTTATCTGACTAATGAAGGCCCACTTCATGAGATAGAACAGGTCTTCAACAGTACTCAGGTTGCCAAGAACTTGACACTAGGTAGATCAGTGACCTTGGGAACTAATATTATTGTCTTGCTAAAGTAATCTATAATAGCAACAAAGTGACTCCTAACTATATTGTGCTATAGTAATAGATCAGAGCATTGCTCAGTCACCATCAGAGAAACTTCTTTATAAAGGAGATAGAAACAAACACAGCCAGAAAATGTGCAGAAAGAAAACATCTTGAAATACACACTTTTAAAATCGATGTATCCTTTACATCCCTCTCCTAGGAGCTCAATAAAACCTTGAAAAGGAGAAAGAAATATTTTAAGAGCCGAAATGAGGGATCACACCAAGAAAACATGGCCTTCTAAACACATAAGTATAGATTGCATAAAATGTCATAGAGACTGACACAATATTCACAGGGCCTGAAACAATCTACATCAAATGGGGCAACAGTGCTGGGAAGGTGTTTTGCTTTAGAATATTTAGTCAGGGAACTTATTAATTTTTAATTTGATTTTATAGCATATTAGTCTATAGCATATATATTATGGCTTTCAATTTGGGTTTTTAGGAGATTCCTTAATGTGGGCACATATATGCCATCATAGCTATATGTATTCATTATACTTTTTCATTTATTCTTTTTGTCTTTTTTGTTTTATCTTACTATATTTTATAAGTATTCTTTGTTAACAGTTTTCTAAAGAGACAGAGAGAGAGAGTGAATATATACTGATGAGAAGGGAGGTGGACAGAAGCTGGGTAAGGAGAAACCTGAATCATACAGTATATGAAATGGTATCTATTTTCAATATAAAAAAAAAGAAGGGGAATGTAACATACATTTTTCTCCTATTTACAACTTGAAATTTAAATTTGACATTAATAATCATTTTAAAATACTATATTACAACTACATTTTAGCCCTGGAGTCTTTGCTTTCCTATGTGCATATGTTTGCCATCTCAATTATAAAAAGTAAAACATTAGAATTGTTCAAAATAGGAAATCTTGAGCTTCCAAAAAAAGATAAATATATTCTAATTTGATAAAGAGAAAGTTTACCCAGTGATAATAATATCACAGTCTGTCTTAAATAATCCTCTCAAACAATAGTTTTCTAATAAAATTATAATCCTGAATTTTTAGAGAAGCTGAGTATTATGATAGTGTAGAATATGTAAATAAACTTAGATATCTTGACCTACTAGGAAAGAGTCTATCAGTAACTACAGAATTTGCTAACATGATGGTAACTGCAGTTGTTACAATTTCTGGAAAACATTGTTAAGCAGTAATTATTTGTAATCATTGACACTCTACATTATTTTAAGTTCATCAATTTCAAAATAATTTGTAATGTATATAAATATAATGGCATTTTAACTATTGTTTTTTCATTGTGACTATATAATCAAACTTTAAATAAGGTAAAAGAGAATAAAATGAACATAAACTTAATGAGAAATCACGCAAAGACATCTAACAAATATATGCAACACGGAAATTGTTGAAAGATTCTTAGTAAATATAACTTAAAGATAAAATTGGAATTTCCCTTTTTGTAGGATTATTAAAGTTTGTAGTAAGTACAAACTACAAATTAGCCTATCAACTTATGTATGATTGTCAAAGACAAAAAGTCAATTCAAATATTATATTCCAATTTGTATTACTGGATATGCTAGCAAAATCTAATTTGGTTAGAATGTACTAGAGATGTTTTATATATAGGATTGAAAATGTTTATTCTATTTGTTTTGTTTACTCTATGCAGAATTTATTCTTGGAAGTAATAATAACCAACTTTTTACTGTACTTAATTAATCCACATAAACAATCATAGTTTTCTGGTATTATAATAACCTAATTGTTCTACTATGGCTTTAAATGTTATTATTTTGTAAGATCAATAATTGTCATAATGCATATAAATGATAAGATTGTAACTATGCAGAAAAGGACACTATCTGCTAAAGATAACAGGGAAAGAGCATAATCCTCAGAATTTTATTTACTGACTTGGAAACAATTATTTAAAATTTTATAAACAGTAACTTAATAAATTTGCAAGTTTATCTCTATTGAGAATCCTGAGAAAGAATTAAAACAGTACTTTATTCTCTTTGTATTGCCTAACATTATATTATTATTAGCTTAGCTAGCAAAAAAATAAAAGTTAGAAAACTGCCCAACCGCAAGTGTGAAGTAAATATGGGATATGAAAACAGTATGCCAAAAGGTCCCTATTCTCTCTTTAGAGTCCATAATAATAATGAACTTCAGATATAACTTCCTTTAACCAGTAAATGGAATCAGATTCTTAGCTTCTTTAAAATTTATTTTTCTATAAATATTGTGTGTTTCACTAAAAACTGTACAAGCACAGCATTGAGCTTGAAATGAAAGCAGTATTTTATAGTGATGTGTACCAGCAATATTAAGTTTAAAATATCTGAAGCATCCAGCATGTGATTTGTTTGGATAATAGAAATCGCCCTCACAGCAATAAAACGTAGATCTCTACTGAACAACTTTGTTACCTGCCTGTTAGATTTATAGATACTAGAATACATATCTTGCTTGAATAAGTCTTGTTCATATTAAGTAAGGGGGTGAAGCTTGAATCACTATAAAAATTGCCTGTGTCTTTAATGTTACATTAACAACAATTATCAAGAATAATTTATAAAGTATTATTAAATTAAGGAAAATCTTGAGTATCGCCATTTGCTGAAAGGTAAAAACAGACTTTTAAGACTATTCAAAAGACATATCTAAATATTATTTCTTACCCCAAACTAATTTTACTCTAAATAAAAATTTATTATAGTTTGTGAAGGACAAAGAACTGTCATGATTGTTCTCTTGAGGTTTCCTTAAGAAGGGTTAAACTTCATGCCAAGATGTTAGTTTACCACAGTTTCAAATTTGATAATTTGAATAACCATATGTCTTTAGTGGAACTCCATCTTTTGCTGGTTCCATCTGTAATGTTAATCACAGGTTTGAGACACTTAATAAGTTAAATATGCCAATTTTCATCAGTTTGGGAAGTAATTTTAAATAGATGTAAAGAAAGTTTTAAAGAGGATGTATTGAAATTTTCTAAAAATAACTTGGTCAAATTTATTATGGGTTGCAGATAAGACACATATCCATGAAAATTGTACAAACATAGATGATATTTATATTTTATGAGCTACTAATACACAGATTACTATCCTAATAAATGTAGGCAAGATGAATGACAATGTTTTATATTTTTATAGGAATTTTAATAACTTTTGAATCTTCACAGTTAAAATTTTTGTGTTTTACAAGTTGAAAATGTTATTATATACTTTTAGTAAATTAAAATATTTACTTTTGTTTTATGTTTATGTATTAATATTATTTAATTAATTTGACCTTATTAAATTAAAACTGTTAAGTCTGGACACATTTTACTTAATCTCTGATTCATTTCATTATTCTTTTCTGTTTTTATCATGGGATATTGATGTAAGAAATTTCTGTCCTGAACTTTCCATTCTAACCTAGAAGTTTCGACCCACTCTCAGCCCCACCACTGATTAGGCCCAAATAATTACACAGATGTTTGTATTATTTTTATGATGGTTGACCTAGGGCTTAGGCACAATGCTAGATAGCTGATTATCCTTAAACTAACTCATCATTCTTATCCTGTTTTGCTATGCAGCTTGATACTTTTCCTTAGAGCAACATTTTTGCTTCTTTCCTCTGCATCTCCTGACAGCTGGAGCAACTCTATGGCATCTGTGTTGCTCTGAGATGTTCCCAGAGTTTTCTTAGCCTGGTAACCCCATCTACCCTTCCTGTCTACCTTTGAACAATGAGCTTAGTATTAAAACCATGGGCAGGACAAACATTTATAACATAACACATAATTCCCCTACATTTCCGCTTTTTCACTTTTTTTTAATTTATTTTGTATTTATCAAGAAAAACAGTAAAATGAATTTAAAATGCTGAGAAGTTAACAATAACTATAAAGAAGATAAAAATCATAAGCATGACTTATCAAGGGTGATAATGCAAATAAGATTGCTACACATATATTTACTTTGTGTGCAGCTTTCCCTCTGAATTTTTTTCTCCATCCCTGTATATCCTTATTCAAGGTCCCTTCCCTCTTCCCCCACATCAGGTCATTTTTTCTTCTCCACAACTCCCCATCCCCTCCCTGGGCAGGGAGCAGACAGTCCTATGGTCCCACTGATCCAATAATGCTTGGATCAGTCTCCACTCCTGGCAAATCCAGTTTTGTGCCCCCTCCCTCAAGAGTGAGTCAGGAGTTCCTATAGTTGGAGTGGGATCCGAAGGGTCAGTCCAGGGTGTCTCTGATCCCAAGCTGTTCAGTGGTTGTGGTTTTCAGCTTGGGCATGCTTGGCTTTTTTTTTCTTGTTTGTTTGTTTAGAGACCACTAATGAGTGAGTACATCCCCTGCTTATCTTTCTGAGATTGTGATACCTTGCTCAGGAGGATATTCTCCAAATCCATCCATTTGCCTGCGAATTTTAGGATATCATTTTTTCTTACTGCTGAGTAGTATTCCATTGTGTAGATGTACCACAGTTTGTTAATCCATTCTT
>PVIH01030905.1:0-11533 GCA_004025045.1 Sigmodon hispidus | reverse complement strand
TTGCCAGTCTAACGTGGTGTGGCCGGTAAAAGTGTTCTTGTATCTGTGTGGATGTGGACATTCATGGTAGTTGTGGCCAGTAAAAGTGGTTGTGGGTTGGTGTGGGAGTGGTCAGTCAAAGTGGGTGTGGTCAATAAAAGAAACGTGACATGTTGTGGCTGTGGTCAAAGTGGCCGTGGACAGTGAAAGTGGGCAAGTCCAGTAAAAGAGCATGTGGCCATACGAACGTGGCCTGGCCGCTAAAAGTGTTCATCGATCTGTGTGGGCGTGATCATTCATGTTGGCTGTGGCCAATAAAAGTGTGCGTGGTTTGGTGTGGGCGTGGTCTGTCAAAGTTGGTGTGGTCAATCAAAGAAACATGGCATGTTGTGTCCATGATCAAAGTGGCCGTGGACAGTCAAAGTGGGCGAGTTCAGTAATATGTGCATGGCCTGTGAAAAGTGGTGTGGCTGGTAAATTGTTCTTGGATCTGTGTGGGCATGATCATTCATGGTGGCTGTGGCCAATAAAAGTGGATGTGGTTTTGTGTGGGCATGGTCTGTCAAAGTTGGTGTGGTCAATCAAAGAATCGTGGCATGTTGTGGCCGTGATTAAAGTGGCCATGGACAGTCAGAGTTGGTGAGTTCAGTAAAATGGGCGTGGCCATTGAAACATGACATGGCAGGGAAAAGTGTTCTTGGATCTGTGTGGGCGTAGTAATTCATGGTCCCTGTGGCCAGTAAAAGTGGACATGGTTTTGTGTGGGCATAGACAGTCAAAGTGGGTGTGGTCAATCAAAGAAAGGCGGCATGTTGTGGCCGTGGTTAAAGTGACCATAGACAGTGAAAGTGGGTGAGTTCAGTAAAAGTGGGCGTGTCCAGTCAAACGTGGCGTGGCCTGTAAAAGTGTTCTTGGGTCTGTGTGGGCATGGTTATTCATGGTGGTCGTGGCCAGTAAAAGTCCGAATGGTTTTGTGTGGGCATGGTCAGTCAAACTGGGTGTGGTCAATCAAAGAAATATGGTATGTTGTGACTGTGGTCAAAGTGGGCGTGGCCTGGCAAAGATGGCGTGGCCATAAAAAGTGTTCATGGAATTGTGTGGGCGTTGTCATTCGCACTGGCAGTGGAACATAAAAGTGACCATGTTTTAGCGTGGTTGTGGTCAGTCAATGTGTTCGTGGCATATTGTGGACATCATCTGTCAACATGTCTGTAGCCAGTCAAAGTGGCCTCATTCAGTCAAAGTAACTATTATAAACACATGTGTGTTAACAATTAGAGGAAGAAACATCTCTCTAAATGCTCTGTGTAAGAATGTGTGTGTATGGACCATGAAGAAAAAAACATATGTGATCAAACGAGGATAGGAAACTACATCTCTCTTAATGCTATGGTTAGAATACATGTTTCCGGCGATGAATATAAGAACCCCTCTGTTTATACAAGGACAGGGCTCAACATTTCGAATGCTCTGAGTAAGAAAACATGGGCATTGGCCCTGAAGAAAAAAACACATGTGTTCAAACAAGGAAAGGAAGCAACATCTCTCTTAATTCTCTTTGTAAGTAAACGTGTGTATAGACGTTAAAGACAAAAATACATGTGTTCAAACGAAGAGAGGAACTAACATCTCTTAATGCTCTGTGTAAGAAAACGTGTATATTTACGCTGAAGAGAAAAACTCATGTGTTGAAACAAGTAGAGGACTCAACAACTCCCTTCATGCTCTGTGTAAGTAAACGTGTGTATTGACGCTGAAGAGAATAAGACGTGTGCAAACTAGGAGAGGAAGAAACACCTCTCTTAATGCTTTTTGTAAGCAAACGTGAGTATTGACGATGAAGAGAAAAACACATCTGTACAAAGGAAGAGAAAGCACCATCTGCCTTGAAGATCTATGTAAGAACATGTTTGTACTGATGCTGAAGAGAAAAATGCAAGTGTTCAAACGAGGAGAGAAGGCAGCATCTCTCTGATAGCTCTGTGTAAGAAAACATATGTATTGACATTGAAAATAAAATACAAGTTTTCAAATGATAGAGAAAGCAACATATATTTTTATGCCTTATGTAAGAAAAGTTGTGTATTAACGCTGAAGAGAAAAGCACATGTGTTAAAAGGAAGAGAGGAAGCACCATCTAGTTTAATGCTCCGGGTAGAAAAACGTAACTATTGATGTTGAAGAAAAAAATTACAACTGTTCAAACGATAGAGAAAGCAACAACTCTATTAATGCTCTGTGGAAGGAAACATATGTTCTACCACTGACGAGAAAAACACATGTATTCAAATGAGGCCAGAAGAGGGCATGGTCAGCAATTATGGGCATTATCAGACAAAGTGGCTGTGCTCTGTCAAAGTGGGCTTGGACTTGAATAGTGTGTGTGGACAATCAAACTGGACATGTCCAGTCATAGAGGGCTTGTTTAATTAAAGTATTTGTGGCCTGGAAAGAGTATTGAGTAAATGTGGGCATGGCATATTGTGGCCATGGTCAGTCAAAGAGTCAATGTCCAGTCACAGTGGCTGTGTGCAGTGAAAGTCAGCGTGGCTTGGTGGCGTGGTCAGACAAAGTGGTTGTGACCTCTTGTAGCCATCTTCAGTCAAAGTGTGCAAGGCTACTGGAAATGGGCTTGGTCCATCAAAGTGAGTATGGCCTGTTATGTTCATGGTCATTCATATGGCTGTGGCCAGTCAAAGTAGGCGTGGTTTTGTGTGGACGTGGACAGTCAAAGTGAGTGTGGTCAATCAAAGAAGGCGTGGCATGTTCTGGCCATGGTCAAAGTGGCCGTGGACAGTAAAAATGAGCGAGTACAATAAACGTGGGTGAGGCCAGCCAAATTTGCCGTGGCCGCTAAAAGTGTTGTTGGATCTGTGTTGGTGTGATCATTCATGGTGGCCATGGTAAATAGAAGTGGGCGTGTTTTGGTGTGGGCGTGGTCTGTCAAAGTTGGTGTGGTCAATCAAAGAAACGTGGCATGTTGTGGCCGTGTTCAAAGTGGCCATGGACAGTCAAAGTAGACGAGTTCAGTACAATGGGTTTGGCCGGTGAAACGTGGCATGGCCGGTAAAAGTGTTCTTGGATCTGTGTGGGTGTAGTCATTCACGGTACCTGTGGCCAGTAAAAGTGGGCATGGCTTTGTTTGGGTGTAGTCAGTCAAAGTGGGTGTGGTCAATCAATAAAACAAGGCATGTTGTGGCCGTGGTCAAAGTGGGCGTGGCCTGGCAAAGATGGCTTGGCCATTCAAAGTGTTCACGGTATTGTGTGGGCTTCGTCATTTGCAGAGGCAGTGGCAGGGAAAAGTGGCCGTGGTTTGGTGTGGGTGTGGTCAGTCAATGTGTTCGTGGCATATTGTGGACATCATCTGTCAACATGTCTGTGGCCAGTCAAAGTGGCCTCATTCAGTCAAAGTAACTAATAAAAACACATGTGTGTTAACAAGTAGAGGAAGCAACATCTCTCTAAATGCTCTGTGTAAGAATGTGTGCATATGGACCATGAAGAAGAAAACATATGTGATCAAATGAGGAGAGGAACCTACATCTCTCTTAATGCTATGTGTTAGAATACATGTTTCCGGCGATGAAGATAAAAGCCCCTCTGTTTATACAAGGACATGGCTCAACATTTCTAATGCTCTGTGTAAAAATAGGTGTGCATTGGCCCTGAATAAAAAAACACATGTGTTCAAACAAGGAAAGGAAGCAACATCTCTGTTAATGCTCATTGTAAGTAAACGTGTGTATGGTCGCAGACCAGAAAAACAAATGTGTTGAAACGAGGAGTGGAAGCAACATCTCTCTTAATGCTCTATGTAAGAAAACAAGTGTAAAGACGTTGAAGACAAAAACACATGTGTTCAAACGAGGAGAGGCACAAACATCTCTTAATGCTCTGTGTAAGAAAATGTGTGTATTTACGCTGAAGAGAAAAACTCATGTGTTTAAACAAGTAGAGGACTCAACAACTCTCTTCATGCTCTGTGTAAGTAAGCGTGTGAATTGACTCTGAAGAGAAAGAGATGTGTGCAAACTAGGAGTGGAGGAAACTTCTCTCTTAATGCTTTTTGAAAGCAAACGTGAGTATTGACGATGAAGAGAAAAACACATCTGTACAAAGGAAGAGAAAGCACCATCTGCCTTGAAGCTCTATGTAAGAACATGTTTGTACTGATGCTGAAGAGAAAAATGCAAGTGTTCAAAATAGGAGAGAATGCAGCATCTCTCTGATAGCTCTGTGTAAGAAAACATGTGTATTGACATTGAAAATAAAATACATGTTTTCATACGATAGAGAAAGCAACATCTATTTTTTATGCCTTATGTAAGAAAAGTTGTGTATTAACGCTGAAGAGAAAAGCACATGTGTTAAAAGGAGGAGCAGAAGCACCATCTAGCTTAATGCTCCAGGTAGAAAAACGTGACTATTTATGTTGTAGAAAAAATCACATCTGTTCAAATGATAGAGAAAGCAACAACTCTATTAATGCTCTGTGGAAGGAAACATATGTTCTACCACTGACGAGAAAAACACATGTATTCAAATGAGGCCAGAAGAGGGTGTGGTCAGCCATTATGGGCATTATCAGTCAAAGTGGCTGTGCTCTGTCAAAGTGGGCTTGGACTTGAATAGTGTGTGTGGACAGTCAAACTGGACATGTCCAGTCATAGTGGGCTTGTTTAATTAAAGTATTTGTGGCCTGGAAAGAGTATTGAGTAAATGTTGGCATGGAATATTGTGGCCATGGTCAGTCAAAAGTCCATGTCCAGTCACAGTGACTGCATGCAGTGAAAGTCAGTGTGGCTTGGTGGCGTGGTCAGACAAAGTAGCTGTGACCTGTTGTAGCCGTGGTCAGTCACAGTGTGCAAGGCCAGTGGAAATGGGCTTGGTCAATCAAAGTGGATATGGCCTGTTATGGTCATGGTCATTCATAGTGGCTGTGGCCAGTCAAAGTAGGCATGGTTCTGTGTGGGCATGGTCAGTCAAAGTGGGTGTGGTCAATCAAAGAAGGCGTCGCATGTTGTATCTGTGGTCAAAGTGTCTGTGGACAGTCAAAACGGGAGAGTTCAATAAACGTGGGCGTGGTCAGTCAAATGTGGCGTGGCTGGTAAAAATTTTCTTGTATCTGAGTGGGTGTGGACATTCATAGTGGCTGTGGCCAGTAAAAGTGGGCGTGGCTTTGTGTAGGTGTAGTCAGTCAAAGTGGGTGTGGTCAATCAATGAAACGTGACATGTGGCCATGGTCAAAGTGGGCGTGGCCTGGCAAAGATGTCTTGGCCATTAAAAGTGTTCATGGTATTGTGTTGGCGTCATAATTGTAGTGGCAGTGGCAGGTAAAAGTGGCCATGGTTTGGTGTGGGTGTGGTCAGTCAATGTGTTCGTGGCATATTGTGGACGTTATCTGTCAACATGTCTGTGGCCAGTCAAAGTGGCCTCATTCAGTCAAAGTAACTAATAAAAACACATGTGTGTAAACAATTAGAGGAAGCAACATCTCTTGAATTGCTCTGTGTAAGAATGTGTTCATATGGACCATGAAGAAGAAAACAAATGTGATCAAATGAGGAGAGGAACCTACATCTCTCTTAATGCTATGTGTTAGAATACATGTTTCGGGTGATGAAGATAAAAGACCCTCTGTTTATACAAGGAGAGATCTCAACATTTCTAATGCTCTGTGTAAAAATAGGTGTGCATTGGCCCTGAAGAAAAAAACACATGTGTTCAAGCAAGGAAAGGAAGCAACATCTCTGTTAATGCTCATTGTAAGTAAACGTGTGTATGGTCGCAGACCAGAAAAACAAATGTGTTGAAACGAGGAGTGGAAGCAACATCTCTCTTAATGCTCTATGTAAGAAACAAGTGTATAGATGTTGAAGACAAAAACACATATGTTCAAACGAGGAGAGGAAATAACATCTCTTAATGCTCTGTGTAAGAAAACGTGTGTATTTACGCTGAAGAGAAAAACTCATGTGTTTAAACAAGTAGAGGACTCAACAACTCTCTTCATGCTCTGTGTAAGTAAATGTGTGTATTGACCTTGGAGAGAAAAAGACGTGCACAAACTAGGAGTGGAGGAAACATCTCTCTTAATGCTTTTTGTAAGCAAATGTGAGTATTGACGATGAAGAGAAAAACACAACTGTACAAAGGAAGAGAAAGCACCATCTGCCTTGAAGCTCTATATAAGAACATGTTTGTACTGATGCTGAAAAGAAAAATGCATAAGTTCAAACGAGGAGAGAAGGCAACATCTCTCTGACTGCTCTGTATAAGAAAACATGTGTATTGACATTGAAAATAAAATACATCTGTTCAAATGATAGAGAAAGCAACATCTCCTTTTATGCCCTGTTTAAGAAGAGTTGTGTATTAACGCTGAAGAGAAAAGCACATGTGTTAAAAGGAAGAGAGGAAGCACCATCTCCCTTAATGCTCTGGGTAGGAAAACGTGACTATTGATGTTGTAGAAAAAAGCACATCTGTTCAAAGGATAGAGAAAGCAACATCTCTATTAATGCTCTGTGGAAGGAAACATGTTCTACCACTGACGTGAAAAACACATGTATTCAAATGAGGCCAGAAGAGGGCGTGGTCATCCATTGTGTGCATTATCAGTCAAAGTGGCTGTGCTCTGTCAAAATGGGCTTGGACTTGAAAATTGTGTATGGACAGTCAAACTGGACATGTCCAGTCATAGTGGGCTTGTTTAATTAAAGTATTTGTTTCCTGTAAAGATCATTGAGTAAATGTGGGAGTGGCATATTGTGGCCATGGTCAGTCAAAGAGTCCATGTCCAGTCACAGTGACTGCGTGCAGTGAAAGTCAGTGTGGCTTGGTGGCGCGGTCAGACAAAGTAGCTATGACCTGTCGTAGCTGGGGTCAGTCAAAGTGTGCAAGACCAGTGGAAATGGGCTTTGTCAATCAAAGTGGGTATGGCCTGTTATGGTCATGGTCATTCATAGTGGCTGTGGTCAGTCAAAATAGGTGTAGTTTTGTGTGGGCATGGTCAGTCAAAGTGGGTGTGGTCAATCAAAGAAGGCTTGGCATGCTGTGGCCGTGGTCAAAGTGGCCGTTGACAGTCTAAATGGGTGAGTTCAGTAAATGTGTGCGTGGCCAGTCAAACGTGGCATGGGCGGTAAAATTATTCTTGTATCTGTGTGGATGTGGACCTTCATGGTTGCTGTGGCCAGTAAAATCGGTTGTGGGTTGGTGTGGGAGTGGTCAGTCAAAGTGGATGTGGTCAATCAAAGAAACGTGGCATGTTGTGGCTGTGGTCAAAGTGGCCGTGTACAGTGAAAGTGGGCAACTCCAGTAAAAGAGGGTGTGGCCAGCCGAACGTGACGTGGCCGCTAAAACTGTTCTTCCATGTATGTGGGCGTGATCATTCATGGTGGCCTTGGCCAATAAAAGTGGGCGTGGTTTGTTGTGTTCGTGGTCCGTCAAAGTTGGTGTGGTAAATCAAACAAACGTGTCATGTTGTGGCCATGATCAAAGTGGCCATGAACAGTCAAAGTGGGCGAGTTCAGTAATATGTGCATGGCCAGTGAAAGTGGTGTGGCCGGTAAAATTGTTCTTGGATCTGTGTGGGTGTGATCATTCATGGTGGCAGTGGCCAATAAAAGTCGGCGTGGTTTTGTGTCGGCGTGGTCTGTCAAAGTTGGTGTGGTCAATCAAAGAAACATGGCATGTTGTGGCCTTGGTTAAAGTGTCCATGGACAGTGAAAGTGGATGAGTTCAATAAAAGTGGGCGTGTCCAGTCAAACGTGGCATGGCCGGTAAAACTGTTCTTGGGTCTGTGTTGTCATGGTAATTCATCCTGGCTGTGGCCAGTAAAAGTGGGTGAGGTTTGGTGTGGGCATGGTCAGTCAAAGTGGGTGTGTTCTGTCAAAGTGGGCGTGGACTTTAGAAGTGTGTGTGGACAGTGAAACTGGACATGTCCAATCATAGTGGGCTTGTTTAATTAAAGAACTGGTTGCCGGGAAAGAGTATCCAGTAAATGTGGGCATGGCATATTGTGGCCATGATCACTCAAAGAGTCCATGTCCAGTCACAGTCGATGTGTTCACTTAAAGTGACTATGGATTGGTGTGGGCGTGGTCAGACAAAGTGGCTGTGACCTGTTGTAGCCATGGTCAAAGTGTGGATGACCAGTGGAAATCGTCTTGGTCAATTAAAGCAGTTGTTGCCTGGTGTGGGTGTGATCAATCAAAATGGATGTGGTCAATCAAAGAAACGAGGCATGTTGTGGCCATTGTCAAAGTGGCTGTGGACAGTCAAAGTGGGCAACTTCAGTAAAAGTGGGCGTGGCCAGTAAAACGGTGCATGGCCGGTAAAAGTGTTCTTGGGTCTGTGTTGGCGTGGTCATTCATGATGGCTGTGGCAAATAAACCTAGGTGCGGTTTGGTGTGGGCGTTGTCAGTAAAAGTGGGTGTTGTTAATCAAAGTACGCGTGGTATGTTGTGGCTGTGGTCACAGTGTCCATGGATATTCAAAGTTTGCAAGTTCTGTAAAAGTTGGTGTGGCTAGCCAAATGTGGCATGGCCTGTAATAATGTTCGTGGTTCTGAGTGGGCGTGGTCATTCATGGTGTCCATAGCCAGTAAAAGTGGGCATGGTTTGGTGTGGGCATGGTCAGTCAAAGTGGGTGTTGTTAATCAAACAATGCGTGGCACATTGTGGCCATGGCCAAAGTGGCCATGAACAGTCAAAGTGTGGGAGGTCAGTCAAAGTTGCCATGGCCAGTCAAAGTGTGCATGGTTTGGTGTGGACCTGGTCAGTCAAAGTGTGTTTGGTCAATCAAAGTAATGCGGCAAGTTCTGGCAGTGGTCATAGTGGCCATGGCGAGTCATAGTATCGTGGCCAGTTTAAGTGTGGTTTTGTGTGTGCGTCGTCATTGAAAGTTGACATGGACAGGAAAGGTGAGCTTGGTTTGGTGTGGGCGTGGTCAGTCAAAGTGGGTGTGGTCAATCAAAGCAACGTGGCATGTTCTTGCCGTGGTCAAAGTGGCCGTGGACAGTAAACATGGGTGAGTTCAGTCAAAGTGGGCGTGGCCAGTCTAAGGTGGCGTGGCCAGTAAAATGGTTCATGGTATTGTGTGCACATGGTCATTCATAGTTACTTGGAAAGTAAAAGTCGTCTTGGATTGGTGTTGGCATGTTCTAAAATAAAAGAAAGCTGGTATGTAGTGGCCTTGGTCAAAGGGAGCGTGGCCATGCAAAGTTGGCATGGCCATAAAATGTTCGTGGTATTGTGTGTGCATGGTCATTCATAGTGTCTGTGGCCAGTGAAACTGGGCATGATTTGGTGTGGGCGTGGTCAGTCACAATGGGTGTGGTCAAAGAAACGTGGAATGTTTTGGACGTGGTCAAAGTGGCCGTGGACATTCAAAGTGGGTGAGTTCTGTGAAAGTGGGCATGGCCAGTCAAACGTGGTGTGGCCAATAAAAGTGTTCTTGGTTCTGTGTAGGCGTGGTCAGACCAAGTGGGTGTTGTTAATCAAAGAAAGCGAGGTACATTGTGGCAATGGTAAAAGTGAGCATGGGGAGTCAAAGTTGCTGTGGCCAGGAAAAGTGTTCATGGTTTTGTGTGGGCGTGGTCATTGAAAGTCGTCATGGACAATAAAAGTGTGCATGGCATGTTGTCGACTTGCTCATTCAACGTGTTTTTGGCCAGTCAAAGTGGCCTCATTCAGTCAAAGTAAGAGTGGCTTGGTGTAGGCATGGTCAGAAAAAGTGGCCGTCTTCTGGTGTAGCCGTGGTCATTCAAAGTGTCCATGGCCAGTCAATGTGGGAGTGACTTGGTGTGGGCGTGGTAAGTCAAAGTGGCCGTGGCCAATCAAAGTTGACCTGGTCCGACAAAGTGGAGAGAATAGTAACTAACATGTTTCCTAATGCTCTGTGTAAGAAAATTTGTGTATCGACGCTGAAGATAAAAACCCGTGTGTAAACAAGAAGAGGAAGCAACATCTCTCTAAATGCTATGTGTAAGAATGTGTGTGTATGGACGATGAAGAAAATAACATATATGATCAAACGAGGACAGGAAGCAACATCTCTCTTAATGCTCTTTGTAAGAATACATGTGTACTCTTGAGGGAGGGGGGACAAAACTGGATTTGGCCGGGAGTGAAGACTGATCTAAGCCTTGTTGGGCCAGTGTGACCATAGGACTGTCTGCTCCCTGCCAAGGGAGGGGATGGGGAGTTGCAGAGAAGAAAAATGATCAGATGGGGTGGGAGGGGGAAGAGACCTTCAATAAGGATATACAGGGATAGAAAAAAAAATTCAGAGGGAAAGCTGAACAAAAAGAAAATATATGTGTAGTAATCTTATTTGCATTTCCACCCTTGATAAGCCATGCTTATGATTATTATCCTCTGTATAGTTATTGTTAACTCTTCGGCATTGTTTTTAAATTCTTTTTACTTTTTTTTTGGTAAATACAAAATAAAGAAAAAAAAAGAATACATGTGTACGTGCGATGAATATAAAAACACATGTATTTAAACAAGGAGAGGGCTCAACATTTCTAATGCTCTGTGTAAGAAAACGTGTGTATTGGCACTGAAGACATAAATACATGTGTTCAAACGAGGAGATGAAGCAACACCTCTTTTTAGGATCTGTGTAAGAAAATTTGTGTATTAACGCTGAAGAGAAAAGCACATGTCTTAAAAAGAGGAAAGGAAGCACCATCTCCCTTAAGGCTCTGGGTAGGAAAATGTTTCTATTGATGTTGAAGAAAAAACACATCTGTTCAAACGATAGAGAAAGCAACATCTCTATTGATGCTCTTTGGAAGGAAACATATGTTCTCCCGCTGAAGAGAAAAACACATGTATTCAAATGAAGCCAGGAGAGGGAGTGTTCAGCAATTGATGGCATGGTCAGTCAAAGTGGGTGTGTTCTGTCAAAGTAGGCGTGGACTTCAGAAGTGTGTGTGGACAGTGAAACTGGACATGTCCAGTCATAGTGGACTTCTTAAATTAAAGAATTGGTGGCCGGGAAAGAGTATCCAGTAAATGTGGGCATGGCATATTGTGGCCATGATCACTCAAAGAGTCCATGTCTAGTCATAGTTGCTGTGTGCAGTTAAAGTGACCATGGCTTGGTGTGGGCATGGTCAGACAAAGTGGCTGTGACCTGTTGTAGCCATGGTCAAAGTGTGCATGACCAGTGGAAATGAGCTTGGTCAATTAAAGTGGTTGTGGCCTGGTATGGGCGTGATCAATCAAAGTGGGTGTGGTCAATAAAAGAAACATGGCATGTTTCCGCCATGGTCAAAGTGGCTGTGGACAGTCAAAGTGGGCAAGTTCAGAAAAAGTGGGCGTGGGCTGTCAAACTTGGCATGGCCGGTAAAAGTGTTCTTGGTTCTGTGTTGGCGTGGTTCTTCATGGTGGCCGTGAGAAGTAAAAGTGGGCGTGGTTTGGTATAGGTGTGGTCAGTCAAAGTGGCTATTGTTAATCAAAGAAAGCGTGGCATGTTGTGGCTGTGGTCACAGTGGCAGTGGATAATCAAAGTTTGCAAGTTCTGTAAAAGTGGTTGTGGCCAG
>PVIH01030904.1:0-11538 GCA_004025045.1 Sigmodon hispidus | reverse complement strand
TCATCTGTGTCTTTTATCTTAGCCAATCTGACAGGTGTAAGGTGGTATCTCACAGTTGTTTTGATTTGCATTTCTCTGATGGCTAAAGATGATGAGCACTTTTTCAGGTGCCTTTCAGCCCTTTGTAATTCTTCTGCTAAGAATTCCCTTTTAGTTCTGAACCCCATTTTTTGATTGGGTTATTCAAGGTTTTGAGCTCTAGTTTCTTGAGTTCTCTCTATATATTAGAGTTCAGTTCTCTATCACTTGTAGGGCTGGTGAAAATCTTTTCCCATTCTGTAGGCTGTCGTTTTGTCCTATTGACTGTGTCCTTGGCTTTACAGAAGCTTCTCAGTTTCAGGAGATCCCACTTACTGATTGTTGATCTTAGTGTCTGTGCTACTGGTGCTATATTTATGAAGTGGTCGCCTGTGCCGATGTGTTGAAGTGTATTTCCCACTTTCTTTTCTATCAAGTTCAGTGTGGCTGGGTTTATGTTGAGGTCTTTGATCCACTTGGATTTGAGTTTTGTGCAGGGTGATAGGCTTAGTTATTTGCATTTTTCTACACACTACCATCCAGCTATGCCAACACCATTTGTTAAAGATACTATCTTTTTTCCACTGAGTATTTTGGGCCTCTTTGTCAAAGATTAGGTGTTCATAGGTTTTTGGGTTAATGTCTGGATCCTCAATTCTATTCCATTGATCCACAAGTCTGTTTTTATGCCAGTACCAGGCTGTTTTTATTATTGTAGCTCTATAGTATAACTTGAAGTCAGGGATGGTGATGCCTCCTGAGGTTCTTTTGTTGAACAAAATTGTTTTGGCAGAATCCTGGCTTTCCTGTTATTCCAAATGAAATTGAATATTGGTCTTTCAAGGTCTGCAAAAAGTTTGTTGGGATTTTGGTGGGAAATGCGTTGAATCTGTAGATTGCTTTTGGTAGAATTGCCATTTTTACTATGTTGATCCTACCTATCCAGGAACATGGGAGAGCTTTCCATTTTCTGATATCCTCTTCAATTTCTTTCTTCAGTGATTTAAAGTGTTTGTCAAATAGATCTGTTACTTCTTTGGTTATAGTTACTCCAAGGTATTTAATGCTATTTGCAGCTATTATAAAGGGTGATGTTTTCCTTATTTCTTTTTCAGCCCTTTTATCATTAGTGTATAGAAGGGCTACTGATTTCTTTGAGTTAATCTTGTATCCTACTACACTGCTGAGGGTGTTTATCAGCTGTAGAAGTTCTCTGGTAGAATTTTGTGGATTACTTATGTATATAATCATATCATCTGCAAATAGAGATAATTTCACTTCTTCTTTTCCAATTTGTATGCCCTGAATCTCCTTTGGTTCTCTTATTGCTTTAGCTAAAACTTTGAGAACTATATTGAATAGATAAGGGGAGAGACTTGTCTAGTTCCTGATTTTAGTGGGATTGCTTTGAGTTTTTTCTCCCATTTAGTTTGATGTTGGCTGTCGGCTTCTTGCAAATTGTCTTTATTATATTTAGATATTTTCCCTGTATTCCTGATCTCTCCAGGACTTTTTTTTTTATCATAAAGGAGTGTTGGATTTTGTCAAAGGCTTTTTCATCGACTAAGGATATAATCATGTGGTTTTTTTTTTCCTTCAGTTTGTTTATATGATGGATGTCATTTATGGTTTTTCATATGTTGAACCATCCCTGCATTTCTGGAATGAAGCCTACTTGGTGGTGGTGGATGATATTTTTTATATGTTGTTGTATACGGTTTGCCAGAATTTTGTTGAGAATTTTTGCATCAATATTCATGAGGGAAATTGGTCTGTAATTCTCCTTTGTTACATCTTTGAGTGGCTTGGGTATTAGGGTAATTGTGGCCTCATAAAAAGAGTTTGGCAATATTCCTTCAATTTCTGTGTGTAACAGTTCGAGGAGTATTGGTAATAGCTCATCTTTGAATAACTGTTAGAACTCAGCATTGAAACCATCTGGACCTGGGCTTTTTTTTACTTGGGAGGCCTTTAATGACAGCTTCAATTTCCTTATGTATTTAATCTGATCTTGATTTAATTTTGGTAAATGGTACCTGTTCACAAAGCTGTCCATTTCTTCTAGGTTTTCCATTTTTGTGGAGTATAGATTTTCAAAGTATGATCTGATAATTCTCTGGATTTCATGGGGGTCAGTTGTTATGTTCCCCTTTTCATTTCTGGTTTTGTTGATTTGGATACTCTCTGTTTCTGCTTTTTGGTTAGTTTGGATAAGGGTTTATCCATCTTTTTGAGTTTCTCAAAGAATCAACTCTTTGATTCATTGATTCTTTATATTGTTCTTTTTGTTTCAATTGTATTGATTTCAGCTCTAAGTTTGATTATTTCCTGCCATCTACTCTTTCTAGGTGAGTTTGCTTCTAATTGTTCTAAGGCTTTCAGCTGTGCTGATAGTTCTCTAGTGTAGGATTTCTCTAGGTTTTTCATATAGGCATCTAGTGCTATGAATTTTCCTCCCAAGACTGCCTTCATTGTGTCCCTCAAGTTAGGGAATGTTGTGGATTCATTTTCGTTAAATTCTAGGAAGTCTTTGATTTCTTTCTTAATTTCTTCCATGACCCAGAGGTGGTTCATTTGAGTGATGTTTAGTTTCTATGAGATGGTAGGCTTTCTGTGATTTTTGATGTTGTTGAACTCTAACTTTAGGCCCTGGTTGTCTGATAGGATACAAAGGATTATTTCCACTTTTTTGTATCTATTGATATTTGCTTTATGACCAATTATATGGTCAATTTTAGAGAAAGTTCCATGTGGTGCTGAGAAATATGTATATTCCTTTGCGTTTGGATGGAAGCTTCTGTAAATATCTATTAAATCCATTTGCATCATAACCTCTGTTAGACTCCTTATTTCTCTGTTGAGTCTCTGTCTGGTTGACCTATCCAAGGGTGAAAGTGGGGTATTGAAGTCTCTCACTATTAGGGTGTAAGAGTTGATGTGGGATTTGAGCTTTAGTAGTGTTTCTTTTACATAGATAAGTGCTCTTAGATTAGGGGCATAAATATTCAGGATTGAAATCTCATCTTGACCAATTTTTCCTGCGATGAATAAGTAATGTCCATCCTGGTCTCTTTTAGTTGATTTTAGTTTGAAGTCTACTTTGTTCAATATGAGGATGGCAACCCCAGTTTGTTTCTTAGGGCCATTTGCTTGGAAAATCTTTTTCAACCCTTTATTCTGAGCCTGTGTCTGTCTTTAAGGCTGAGGTGTATTTCTTGTATGCAGCAGAAGTATGGTTTCTGTTTTTGTATCCATCGTGTTAGTGTGTGTCTTTTTATAGGTGAATTGAGTTTATTGATATTAAGGGCTATTAGTGACCACTGGTTGATATTTCCTGTTAGTTTTGGTGGTGGATTGTATGTATTTCTTTTCTCTGGGTTTTTCTTCTGTGGGGTTATTGATTGTGGTTTCATGGGTGTATCTGGGATCCTTAGGTTGGAATTTTTCCTCTAAAGCTTTCTGAAGGGCCAGATTTGTAGATAGGTATTGTTTAAGTCTGACTTTGTCATGAAATATCTTGTTTACTCCATCTATGGTGATTGATAGTTTTGCTGGGTATAGTAGTCTAGGTTGGCAGCCATGCTCTTTTAGTGTCTGTATAACTTCTAACCAAGACCTTCTTGCTTTCATTGTTTCCATTGAATAGTCAGGTGTTATTCTGATGGGTCTGCCTTTATAAGTTGGCACTTTTCTTTCGTAGCTCTTAAAATTTTTTCTTTGTTCTGTATGTTTTGTGGCTTGATTATTATGTGGTGAGCAGACTTTTTTGGGGGGGGGGTTAAATCTATTTGGTGTTCTGTAAGCTTCTTGTATCTTTATAGGCATGTCCTTTAAGTTGGGAAAGTTTTCTTCTATGATTTTATTGAATATATTATCTGTGCCTTTGAGCTGGTATTCTTCTCCTTCTATTCCTATTATTCTCAGGTTAGGTCTTTTCATGGTGTCCCAAATTTCCTGAACATTTTGTGTTATGGATTTTTTAGTTTTAGTGTTTTCTTTGACTGATGTATCTATTTCCACTATTGAGTCTTCCACTCCAGAGATTCCTTCTTCTATCTCTTGGATTCTGTTGGTTATGTATGTGTCTGTAGTTCTAGCTCTTTTCTTCAGGATTTCTATTTCCACCTTTGCCTCATTTCGTGCCTTTTTTATTGCTTCTATTTCACTTTTTAGTTCCTGGAATGCTTCTTTCATTTTTGGTTTTCCCTTTCTTGGTTTTCTTTCCAGGATTTGTTCACCTCTTCCAATTTTTTGTTTGTATTTTCTTCTATTTCTTTAAGGGAATTTTTTATATCCTCTTTGAAGGCTTCAATAATCTTCATAAAGGTGTTTTTGCTGTTGTTTCCTTCTGATTCCTCTGCATTGCTCTGTTCAGGTCTTGTAGTTGTAGAACCATCAGTTTCTTCTGGTGTTGCCTTGTTGTTCTTTATATTGCTATATGTATTCTTGCACTGACGTCTTCTGCTCATGGCTTCAGTGGTTCACGATTAGTCAGCTCCTAGTCAGTTGTGGCTAGAGGACTTGTGTGTCTCCTGTCTGCTCTGAGCAAGGGGTCTGTTCAATCTTTGACTTTGCTCTGGACAGAGGACTGTGTTTCTAAGGTCCTCAGTCCTTGTCTGATGGGTGCAAACCCAATCCTGGAGAGGAATTCTCCCGGACTGGGGCCCAGGAGGTGGAATCCATCACCTTTGACTCTGCTCTGGACGGGAGCGACTGTTTATGTGTATTTTTAAAAGTAGAGTTTTTCCTTCTGTAAATCCCCAAATGTATGTTTCAGTTTTATTTTGAACTGTAATGTAATTTTTTTGACAAAGTTTATCAGAGGTTCATACCCACTCATACTGGAGAAGAATAAATTTTTTGTTTATAGTCCTTGAATATTTTATAGCCTATAAAGAACCTGAAAATTTGTTTAACTCTAGCTGATGATCTGGGTTCTCATTATAGAACTTTAAGGAATTGTTGGTTCTTATAAATTGTGTCTTGCTTCAGCTCATACAACTTTATGAGAAGACCACAAGGAGAATTCAAGTAAAGCCACTCTGGCATGGTCAGCCTCTCTCTTTCCATTTCAAGTTGTGTGTTAGTGTAGCTAATGCTAGTCAGAATCAAACATGGTGGCACGCATCTGTAATCCTAGTACTTGGAAGGCTAAGGCAGAAAGAATTGGAGCTTTAGGCCAGCCTGGGCTATGTAAATACCTAGGTTTTGTTTAAATAAACAGTAAATAAAGATATTATTCTGAATATGTACACCAGCTTGTCTTAGTATTTGGAATGAATACTAAAGTTAGGAAAATGTTTGCATGGGTTCTAAGCTTTATTCCATTTCTGTGTATGGATGCTAAAGTAGCTGTTCTAGGGCACAGTTGTAGGTTTTGGACATCTGTGTTTCTATTCTTTATTGGTTCTTAGTTGTCTTAAAATAATTATTTCAGAATATAAAGTAAATGCTAAATTAAAATGTATGATGTAATTATCATATTTATAGTTTAAAACAAAAGAACTCTGATATGGACTCTATAGGCAAGCTGGGACAAGTCAGCTAACATGGGAGACTCCAAAGCCTAATATAAATCTTTTAGGATTTCTACATTGAGCAAATACAAACGGCCTTTCTCTCTCTCCCTCTTCTTTCTTTTACCCCCTCTCCTTTCCCTTCCCTGTCCTGTTTCCTTCCTTCTTCTCTCTCTTTTTACTGAGACATTCTCAGAGCAGTTCACAGGCTAGCCTCAAATACATTGTGTAGCCCAGGCTGACCTCAACATGTCTACATTTTAAGTATGTTAATTGAAATATAATATTCATTAAGAAAATTCACAAACCATAAAGATCATGATTTATAATATGAACTTACCTTATAAGTAAGTGTTATACATTTGTATTTTAAAAATACCTTGAGTATTCTTGATGATAATAAAGTTTATTTGTTAAAAACCACAGTACTAAGAGACTATATGTCATTTCTGTTACAATCCTTTCTAGAATAAATTAACAGAAATAATAATAGATGGATTTGAGCCAGTCATCAACATTTACTATAATCTGTTTACTGGGTTTATTTATTCTTTTCTGATGTTTCTCCTCTTCTTCTTTTTTCTTTTCCCCTTTTGTCTAGGTCCTGGGAGGAATGGAGAAGGGTCCTATTGACTACCTTCTCTGAAAGTGGTCAGAGAGTTCTTAAACAGGTCTGTCAATTCTATGGAATACAAATAAAAGTTGGATTTTTGAAAGACTTAGTTTCAACTAAAAGGATTGAGTTAGAAATAAATGTATTTTTGGCAGTGCTGGAATTGAACCTAGTGTCTCATATGTGTTAGGCAAGCATTAAACCACTGACTGAGTTATCTCTGGGTCTATAAACTTTACTTAAAATTTTTAAACATGTATGATCTGTATGTGGATGTATGAGTGTCATGGTGTATGTACGGAGGCTGGAGAAGGGAGTTAGTACCCCCTTCTACCCTGCATTTCGGGGGATTGAACTCAAGTAGTCAGACTTGGCAGCAAGTGCCTTAATCTGCTATGTCATCTCACCAGCTAAACTTTACCTTTTAAAAAGAAGCTATTTTGAACTCAGTTTACAACAAAATATTTTTTCTTTAGCAAGCTGCTTTGTAGATGGCCCTCACATTTGACCATGTGAGGGTCAGTTTATCATCCCAGCACTTGGCTGAGGCAGGAGGATCATGAGCCAGGGCACATAGTGTGTTCAGGGGCAGTCTATACTACATAGGAAGATCCTGCCTTTAAAAAGTGACCACCAACAAAGCTTTTGAGTAATGACTTTATCAGTTGTGTCAAATATACGAAATGTTTTGCCTGATGTATTTTATGTATGTATGTGCTTGGTACCCAAAAATGTCAGAAGAGGGCTTCAAAGCCCCTGGAACTAGAGTTGTGGATGGCTGCAAGCCATGATGTGAGTGCTTGGAATCAAACCTGAGACCCCTTAAGAGCATTGGATGATCTTACCAATGAACTGTCTCTCCAGCCTCCTTCATAAATGCTTTTAGGTTTTCTTCTTATAACTCTTAGTTAATTCTTAAAGGTTTTAACTTTCTTGTTACTATTAAAAATGAGATCTTACCTCGTGTTGATGATAACATAGATAATAAAGGCTGGTTTTTCTGTATATTAATTTTGTACCATGCTGCTTTGCTAAATTTTGTTATCTGTCCTTTCCTTGGCTTTTAAGAACACAAGTCTGTCATTTTCATTAGTTTTTACATTCTTTCTGATTTTTTTTTTTAAAAAAAACCTCTGTCTTGCTTCATTGTACTGACTTACACATCTGTGCTTCTGACTTCACTGATAAACCTATTCTCCTCCGTGAAACTGCTGCTCACTTGTGCTCTTGTCTTGTGTGTGTGTGTGTGTGTGTGTGTGTGTGTGTGTGCTGCTTCACATGTGCAAGTACTCCCCAGTTACACACTAGCCCTTACTTTTGTACAAAGAAAATAGATTTTTGTCATGTTAAGAAAGTATTTGCTTTTTTTTGTTTGTTTGTTTTTGAGACAGTTTCTCTGGGTGTCCCTGGTTGTCATGGACCTTACTCTGTAGACCAGGCTGGACTTGAACTCAGAGATCCACCTGCCTCTGCCTTCCTAGTGCTGGAATTAAAGGTGTGCACCACTACTACCTAACTATTTGTATATTTTTTAAAAAATTTAGCAAAACTATCATCAAGAATGAATGGTCCAGATATACTGGAGGCTATGGCAACAGGATCAAGGCTTTAAAGCCTTCAAGTTACACATTGCTAGCACAGCCCAGACTGGCATGGTGGCACACACCTTTAATCCCAGCACTCAGGTGGTAGAGACAGTGTTTGTTTGCGTCCAGGCTCTGGTATAAATAGTGAGTTCCAGGCTAGCAGAGCTATGTCTCTAAATAAATAAGTAAGTTGCCATTCTAATAATTAGTGTCTATCTCACGAAGGGAAGGAGAGTTGAGGGAGGGGAAGAACACTAAAGAAATAGCTAAGTGACAAAATAAAATACATGTATAAAACCCAGGATTCAGTACCCAGTACTGGGGACAGGGGTAAGTTACTTCAGTGGAGATGACCATGTAACATCTTCCCTCATTTTCCAATACCAAGTTTGCTTTAAATTCCAATAACAAACTTCACTTGGTCATGTTGTATTATTCTTTAAAGTACTACCAGGGCATATTTAGAATGTGACTTAGAATCTCACACACTGGTTTAAGACCAAACATTGTAAGAAATACTGATCTGTAGCTTTCTGCCTACAAATTGTGTTGGCTTTGAGTATTATATTTACTTCATAATGTGAATTTAGGGGCTGGCAAGATTACTTATCCAATGAAGGAGCTTGCTCCCAAGCCTGATCACTTGTGTTTAGTCTCTGGAACCCACAAAGGAAAGAGAGATGAACTTGCCCTCTGATCTTAATGTGAGTGCTATGAATATGCCCTCATACATACAAAATAAAATAAATTAATTTTAAATAATTGAAAGATTTTCCTGTATACTGTGTGCTCTGGAACTTCAGGCCATTAGGCGTCTGTGCTCTTTAAAGGATTGTTTTGTTTTTCATTAAATTTGTATGTGGTGCTTAGGGGTGAATGGGACCCTGTACATGGTCGTGGTGGGATATAGAAGAGATAAGAATGAAAAACCCAGTTCAGATTGACTTGATCCACTTGGATCAAGACTTCCGGGAGTCTGATGCCAGGCGGTGAACCTAACAAATTTAAACACAGTATAATTTTGGGAAAAGTTTCCTGGCATAATACAATTCCAAGTGCACAAGAAAGCATAAGTATATGGGAACTCAACTTAGGGTGTATGTAATTTCTTCTAGGAACATGGGTTTTAGAGACTAGCTTAAAGGCCTAAGGGTCTGGCCTGGTATTGGTCCTACAGATAGCATAGAGATCATTTGGGCTACTAACTGCCTCTGGTCCTAGTTGTGGAAGCTTTGGGGAACCCCTGGCTATACAGATAATATAAGGATCATTTAGACTCCTGGGTGTCTCTGGTCCTGATGTGGGAACTTGGGGAGCCCCTGACTGTGAAAGTCATTTAGATTACTTGTCAATTCCAGTCCTGGTTGTAGGAGCTTGATATGACCTGGTACAACAGATAATGCAGATTATTCAAATTCCCAGCTTATTGGATAGAAAAAATAGGCTTTTACATTTTTTTCCATGTAAGACAATCCTGTGTACTTAACATTCCTGGTCTCCCTGCAGATCTCTGGGCACAAGGACCTTTTTGCTGTTCTCTCAACATAGGAGTTATTAAAATATTTGTATTGTAGCTGGGTGTGGTGGTGAATGCCTTTACAGGTGGATCTCTGAGTTCAAGACCAGCCTGGTCTTCATAGTGAGTTCTAGGGTAGTCAGGGCTATACAGAGAAACTCTGTTTCAAAAAGGAGAAAAGAAAAAAAATTATATCATGATGAACAAAATCTTGACCAAAGTGTAGTCATCAATCTTGGCAATTTTTTTGTCCTGTTTGTTGCTTTCCATTTATTTATTTATTTGGCTAGTTGGTTGGTTGGCTTTTCAAGACAAGGTTTCTTTGTGTAGTTCTGGCCTTCTTGGAATTCACTCTGTAGAATAGGCTGGGCTCAAACTCATAAAGATTTGAGGCTGCCTCAGCCTCCCAAGTGGTGGGATTCGCTGCTGCCGCCACCACCACCCAACTTGTTGGTTTCTTTTTTTACTTTCTTAAATCAACTAGTTATCTATTTTAAAAAATATTCTCCCAGTCCAATTTCCCTCATGAATATTGATGCAAAAATTCTCCAAACTATATACAACAACATATAAAAAATATCACCCACCACCATCAAGTAGGCTTCATTCCAGAAATGCAGGGATGGTTCAACATATGAAAAACCATAAATGACATCCATCATATAAACAAACTGAAGGAAAAAAAAAACCACATGATTATATCCTTAGTCGATGAAAAAGCCTTTGACAAAATCCAACACTCCTTTATGATAAAAAAAAAAAGTCCTGGAGAGATCAGGAATACAGGGAAAATATCTAAATATAATAAAGACAATTTGCAAGAAGCCGACAGCCAACATCAAACTAAATGGAGAAAAAACTCAAAGCAATCCCACTAAAATCAGGAACTAGACAAGTCTCTCCCCTTATCTATTCAATATAGTTCTCAAAGTTTTAGCTAAAGCAATAAGAGAACCAAAGGAGATTCAGGGCATACAAATTGGAAAAGAAGAAGTGAAATTATCTCTATTTGCAGATGATATGATTATATACATAAGTGATCCACAAAATTCTACCAGAGAACTTCTACAGCTGATAAACACCCTCAGCAGTATAGTAGGATACAAGATTAACTCAAAGAAATCAGTAGCCCTTCTATACACTAATGATAAAAGGGCTGAAAAAGAAATAAGGAAAACATCACCCTTTATAATAGCTGCAAATAGCATTAAATACCTTGGAGTAACTATAACCAAAGAAGTAACAGATCTATTTGACAAACACTTTAAATCACTGAAGAAAGAAATTGAAGAGGATATCAGAAAATGGAAAGCTCTCCCATGTTCCTGGATAGGTAGGATCAACATAGTAAAAATGGCAATTCTACCAAAAGCAATCTACAGATTCAACGCATTTCCCACCAAAATCCCAACAAACTTTTTGCAGACCTTGAAAGACCAATATTCAATTTCATTTGGAATAACAGGAAAGCCAGGATTCTGCCAAAACAATTTTGTTCAACAAAAGAACCTCAGGAGGCATCACCATCCCTGACTTCAAGTTATACTATAGAGCTACAATAATAAAAACAGCCTGGTACTGGCATAAAAACAGACTTGTGGATCAATGGAATAGAATTGAGGATCCAGACATTAACCCAAAAACCTATGAACACCTAATCTTTGACAAAGAGGCCCAAAATACTCAGTGGAAAAAAGATAGTATCTTTAACAAATGGTGTTGGCATAGCTGGATGGTAGTGTGTAGAAAAATGCAAATAACTAAGCCTATCACCCTGCACAAAACTCAAATCCAAGTGGATCAAAGACCTCAACATAAACCCAGCCACACTGAACTTGATAGAAAAGAAAGTGGGAAATACACTTCAACACATCGGCACAGGCGACCACTTCATAAATATAGCACCAGTAGCACAGACACTAAGATCAACAATCAGTAAGTGGGATCTCCTGAAACTGAGAAGCTTCTGTAAAGCCAAGGACACAGTCAATAGGACAAAACGACAGCCTACAGAATGGGAAAAGATTTTCACCAGCCCTACAAGTGATAGAGAACTGAACTCTAATATATAGAGAGAACTCAAGAAACTAGAGCTCAAAACCTTGAATAACCCAATCAAAAAATGGGGTTCAGAACTAAAAGGGAATTCTTAGCAGAAGAATTACAAAGGGCTGAAAGGCACCTGAAAAAGTGCTCATCATCTTTAGCCATCAGAGAAATGCAAATCAAAACAACTGTGAGATACCACCTTACACCTGTCAGATTGGCTAAGATAAAAGACACAGATGA